>ML426577.1:0-56831 GCA_005239525.1 Nicotiana knightiana | reverse complement strand
AAGGTCCATAGGCCTGGATTAACACCGTTAAAGAGTTGTAACTCTTTTTCTACTTCAGACACAATGTTATTACTAAAGTCAACAACAAAATCAGCTAGTATTTGAGACTTAATTGCAGTCCTAGGCTGATAGATTATTTCATGGTCACTTAATTCTATGGCCCACTTGGCTAATCTTTCTGACAATTCCTGTTTATGCAGAATATTTCTTAAAGGATATGAGGTCACAACGGTGATTGGGTGACATTGAAAATAGGGTCGTAATTTTATAGATTCCATTATTAAATCTAAGGCTAACTTTTCCAGATGTGGATATCTAGTCTCAGCATCTAGCAAAGTTTTACTTACATAATAGACATGTGATTGTTTACCTTTTTCTTCTCTTACCAATACTGCACTTACAGCAATTTCTGAGACAACCAAGTAGATGTACAATCTTTCCCCTTCTTTTGGCTTTAAAAGCTGTGGCGGTTTCGATAGATAAATCTTCAGATTCTTGAGGGCTTGCTGACATTCTTCGTTCTATTCGAACTGATTCTGCTTTTTGAGAACAGAGAAGAATTTAAAATTTTTTCAAAAGATTTAGAAATAAACCTACCCAAAGCTGCTATTCTCCCTGTCAGTCTTTGAACTTCCATTTTATTTGTTAAAATATCAGGTATTTCCTCTATGGCTTTAATTTGAGCGGGGTTTACCTCTATTCCTCTGTTTGATACAAGGAAACCCAAAAATTTGCCTGATTGCACTCCTAAAGCACATTTCTACGGATTTAACTTCATATTATAACTGCGTAAAATATCAAAAGTAGTAGAGAGGTGCTGGAAATGGTCTTGTGCTTGTGTTGATTTTACCAACATGTCATCAATGTAAACCGTCACTAACCTTTAATAGGTGGCTCCAGCATTTTTTTGGCCAAAAGGCATGACTTTATAACAATAAGTCCCCATTTTTGTGATAAAGGAGGTTTTTTACTCGTCTAAAGGATGTATTTTAATTTGATTATAACCAGAATATGCATCTAGAAAGCTTAATAGTTCATGATCTGCGGTGGCATCAATCATTTGATCTATATGAGGCAATGGGAATGAATCTTTGGGGCATGCTTTGTTTAAGTCAGTATAATCTACGCATACTATCCACTTTCCATTCTTTTTAGGTACTACCACGGTGTTTGCGAACCAGTTAGGGTACATTACCTCTCGTATTGAACCAATCTTCAAGAGTTTCTATACCTCTTCGTCAATCACTTGGTTCTTGAAGGTCTTTGCTTTTTTTTCTTTTGCTTAACATGTACGAATGATAGATCTTCATTTAGTTTATGAGTCATCACTTCTGGTGGAATGCCTGTCATATCTGAGTGGGACCATGCAAAGCAGTCTGCGTTAGCCTTTAAATAATCAATCAACTTACCTCTTCGAGCAGAGTCTAGCCTCGTGCCTATATACACTTTCTGCTCATGCTTTTGTTCGGATAATGGTACAACTTCGAGCTCTTCCGTAGTTATTTTGATGTGCTCATCTTCCTCCGGTTCACAAATGACGTCCGATCTGGAATCTATTTCTGTGTGGTATAGTATACCTTCCGTGGTAACTTGATTTTCCTTCTCGTAAGTATTTTCTTTCATACCTGTTTCAGCAATAATACCTTCCGTACCTATTCGGGTAGTAATTTCTTCCATGCTTGTTTGGGCTGTGTTACCTGCTTGGGATATTCCGTTATCTCGTAATTTTTCCACCTCTATTTTCTTATTGTAGTGTACCACAGAGTTTATATTTCTTGCGGTATGTTGATCTCCTTTGATTTATTGAATGCCCCATTCAGAGGGAAATTTAATTACCTCATGCAACATGGAGGGTATCACTTTCATGTCGTGGATCCATGGCCTTCCAATGATCATGTTATAAGCCATGTCAGTATCGATGACTTGGAACCTGACACTTTTGATCACTCCCTTAACATAAGTGCTAAGCTCAATTTCTCCTTTTGTTATAACCGTAGAGTTATCAAACCCTGATATGGCTCGTGCTTTTGGGATTACTTGATTCCCCAGTAGCATTTCTTCCACGGCTCTTAGCAAAATGATATTGACTGAACTGTCTGGATCAATCAACACTATTTTTACGTTAGTGTCATGAATAAGTAGAGATATTACTAGAGCATCGTTGTGAGGAAGTATTAATCCGCTGATATCTGCATCATCGAAGGTTATTACGTCTTCTCCACGAGCCCGCTTCCCATTTGTAATTGTGAACTTCGTGGTTGTTTTGCAAATCACTCCGTTTACTTCTTCACCCCCGTGTATTACGTTAACGGTTCGTTTTGGAGAAGGAGGCTTTGGGGGCTCCTGCATGTTCCTCATATATGCCGCCTCACCTTTATCACTAAACAACTCTGTTAAATATCCTTGTTTTAACAAATTTTGTACTTCACCTTGTAAAAATCTGCAATCCGCAGTTTTGTGCCCATGATCATTGAGAAATTCACACCAGTGATCAGGGTTTCTTCTACTTGGATTTGATCGCATGTATTTGGGCCACTTAACCTTGTCTCCCATGTTCCTCAATATTGAGACAAGTTCAGTAGTACTAACATTAAAGGTACGATCCCTAATTTGAATACTACCTCTAGGTCGTTCATCTCGATCTTTTCTGGATCTAGACGAGGATGAGACTACGTCTCTTCCTTGTGTTCTATAGTCCGACCTAGTATTTTCGAACCTGGGGCGGATATCGCGCCCCGAGGGTCCTAAGTAAGGATCATACCTATTTTTATTTGATCTTCTATCTGATTCAGGACGTCTGGATCTGGAATGATCTTCATCTCTCGAACGAGCAATTATATCTTCTTCTATTCTTAGTTTAGTACTGTACCTGTTATATACATCGTTCCATGTTGTAGCGGGGAATTCTCTTAGACTTTCCTTAAGTCGCCTCGTGGCTTCTGAGCTTTTATCGTTCAAGTTGCTTGAAAATGCCATGGCTGCCCAATTATCAGGCACCCTGGGTAACTGCATTCTTTCTCGTTGAAACCTCTCTACAAACTCATGGAGTAGTTCCGTGTCTCCTTGTTTTATTTTGAATATGTATTCCATTCTCTTCTCAACTTTTTGAGCACCAGAGTGTGCTTTTATAAACGAATCTGCAAGCTCAGTAAAAGAGTCAATAGAATTTTCAGGGAGAAGAGAATACCAGGTTAGGGCTCAATTTCTTGACAAGGACTGATTCAATCTCTTGTTTCGTTAAGTCGTTGCCTTTTACTCCAGTAGTGAAAGCAGTCACATGGCCGCGTGGGTTAGTTTTTTCATCATATTTGGGAACGTCAGGCATTTTAAACTTCTTGGGTATAGGCAAGGGTGCCTCACTTGGTTTCCAAGGTTGTTGAGAATATCTATCAACATCAATGTCTTTGATGATAGGTGGTACTCCAGTAATTTGTTCGATGCGATCATTCTGCTCCTTCATCTGTTTCTGCATGGTTAGCAGTAAATTTTGTAATTCTGAGTTATTAGATATACCTGGTCTCGTTTCGAGAGATTCATTAGGAGTATCTCCTCTTCCTGAGTTTGCCAACCCAGATTGAGGATTTTCCACGGTGATGGTGTTATTCAGGGGTGGCATTAGTGGTGTAGTTAACGCTGCCGGTAATCCTCTCGCAAATTCTTGCAAAGCTTGGCTTACATACTCTGCAGTCATTTGCTTTACACGATCTTGTTCCACTGTTTGATCATTATCACCATTGTTGTTATCGGATCTTTCTGGGGTTTGTTCCATCGAACTACGTGGGGTTCCTGAAGGTGATAGAACTGGGGTTCCACTCCTTTGTTGGTTGTTGTCGTTGGGGTTTAACATAATTCAGAGGATATCACTTGAAAAGTAAACAAAGATTATCAGTATTCTTGTTAACGAAACCAATTTGTTTAACCAAAGAATTAGACCCTTTGACTAAAGCTTATTTTTAAGATGAATACGGGTTACTGATAATCAAGATAATGGATAAAAATGAATAATAGACAATATTGGAGAAATATAGAGTTGATTGTATTCGAGAATCAGATGCCTTTACAAGCTTTATTCCCCTCCCTTATATAGGAGATTCTTACAATGTACGACTCTTGCTATGGTCACTCATTAATGACTAATTATGACATTAATGAGGTGTTACAAATGATAATGGTAATTGGGGGTTCAGTCACATAACGTTCGAGTAATCAATCGTAGGTCATTGAATCTGCTCGTAGATTTGTCTAGATTTATTCTGACCGTGCCTCTCTCCCGTTTTGATCAAGTTGAGTTTCTCGTAGCTGATAAGTTCGTGGGTTTACTGAATCGTGCCTCTTTGTACCGTATCTCTTCAAGGAGTCACGTCTAGCTGTCGCATTTTCCAGTGTCTACGTGACTAGCTGAGTTGTCAAAAGCTGTCTTATGTGTGAAACTCTTTTTTACCAATACAATAGCCTCCTGCCAAGCAGGATTTGAAGCTGCCTGATGATAAAATTGAGGCTCAAGCTAGCAACTCTCAGAGGAAGAAGAAGGAATATCCTTGGAATCAGAAACATAGGTGCATACATAATCACTTAGATAGAAAGGAGTTTGAGTTGTTCTACCAGATCTTCTAAGGGGTGAAGCAGAAGTAGAAGGGCTATGAGGTGGAAGAAAAGAGGGAACATAACTACTGGGAGCTGAAGAGGGAGTAGAAGATGGAGAAGTAGTAGGTGAGGAGGGAGCAAGTGAGTAGCAGATGAGTTAGAGTAAGGAAAAATATGTTCATGAAACACTACATCCCTTGAATGAAAAATAGCAAAAGTGGACAAGTTCAGCAATTTATAAGCATTTTTGCCAGTACTATAACCAATAAAAACTACGGGAATCGTCCTAGACTTGAATTTGTCCGTATAGGGCTTAGGCATAACAGCAACACATAAACAACCAAAAGTCTTTAAATGTGTGAAGGATGGAGAATGTCCATGCAGAAGTTCAAAAGGTGATTTATGTTGAAGTAAAGGAGAGGGGAACCTATTGATGAGATATGTTGCTGTTAAAACACACTCACCCCAATACCTAACAGGCAGTTTAGATTGAAAAAGGAGTTCCCTAGCAATTTCAAGAAGATGTTTGTGCTTCCTCTCTACCACACCATTCTGTTAAGGCGTATGTGGACAGGAAGTTTGATGGATAACGCCTTGAGCAGAAAAAAAGAAAAGAAATAGCTTCACAACTACTACCCAACTCAAATGCATTGTTTGATCTTACAGTTTTAACAGGGTAATCAAACTGAGTATGAACCATATGAATGAAAGATTTCAAAACAGTGAAGGCATTAGCCTTAGAAGACAAAAGGTGAGACAATGTAGCCCTGGTAAAGTCATCCACAATAGTCAAAAAATATCTAAATCCATTGTATGTTTGAGTGTGATAGGGACCCTGTAAATCTACATGTATCAATTGAAAAGGACAAGTAGAATGAATGGAAATTTCAGGAAAAGGAAGTCTTTGTAGCCTAGCCATAGGACAAATAAGGCAACAAAAAGTTTTCTTTTAAGGCAATTTACCAGAAAGACAAGGAATGTGTTTCATTTTATTGAAAGGAACGTGGACTAATCTCAAGTGCCACATATGGTCAACAGACAAAGTAGAAACAACAGAAATATCAAAGCCATGTAAAATAATATCAGAAGGAGCAGACACTGAAGAACAAGAAGTAAGATTGCTCTTATTCAAATTATTTGCACTGGCAGTTATGGTATATACAGAGAAAAGACTAGAAGAACCGGAATCACATAAAGCATTAGATTGCAGAATGTATAGCCCCTTCTGAAGTTTACCAAGAATCAGAGTCTTCTTCAAAAAAGGGCCCTGTAACAAAGCACAAAGAACAGGAGTAAAGAAAGCATTACATTTGAGATGAAGCAACAATTGATGCAAAGAAATAATATTATAGTGAAATGAAGGGACCTGTAACACATGAGGAAAAGAAATAGTGGGAGAAAGAGAAAGTGATTGAGTACAAGTAACCTTAACCTTGTACCAATTGGGAGAGTTACAAGGTAAGGCAAAGGTAGAGGTGTGATATCAGTAAGTAAAGATTTGTGAGGTGCCATGTGATTAGTAGAACCAGAGTCAATGATCCACAAACTATCATCTACTTTAGAGAAATTGCAAGCATGAGATATACAATTACTAAAATCAAAACTACTTATCAAACCTGCAAAATTGGCAAAGGTAACACTAAGGTCCGGAGAAGTGGAGGATTGCTTGGAAAGTTAAAGCAAAGAAACCAGCTGGTCATATTGCTCCTTTGACAAAATATTGCCCCCACTGTTGAGTGGAACAGCCTTAGGCCCTTCAGTAACATGATGGTGATTGTCAGGCACACCTGCTCGAGACGGATCTGGGACATGAGCATAAACTACTGTTCTTTTGAATTTAGAGCTAGAACCAGGGGGATATCCATGTAATTTATAACATCTATCAATCGAATGCCCGGGCTTCTTACAATATATGCACACGATATTAGAATTCCCTTTTCTGGAAGCATCAAAATTCACCCTGGAAGTATATAGTTTTTGAACCCCGATGGAGAAGGAGGCTGTCACGGCCCCAAATCCTAAACCGACCGTGATGGCGCCTATCGTGGAACTAGGCTGGCCGATAACCAAAATGTTCACAATTTCTTTCAAAATCCCAATCAAAATCCAAGCATTTCATAAATATACAGCGTTTACTAAATAAAGTAGGTCAATAAACAGTGCCACCAACCCCAAAACCCAGAGCCAACAAGTCATGAGCATCTAGAAGAATAAGCCAAGATATACTATTATAATACAAAACCTCCGAATGAAATCTAGATACAACAAGAAGGGAAAATAGAGATTCTGCGGACGTTGAACAGCTACCTCTATATCCCGCAATCCGGCTCCGCGCGGAATAAATGGCTAATGCTCGGTATCTGCACCTGAATCTGCACACAGGGGTACATAGAGTAATGTGAGTACGCCAACTCAGTAGTAATGAAAATAAATCAAGTCTAAACGGCAAGGAAACACATAAAATCAGTACCATCAAATCACAATATACACAACCTTACTTTACAATAGTGAAAACATAGATATACGAAATCATCATGCCTTAAAACAAACTTCAGAAAAGTCCTTTGAAAATTGCATATTTTTCACAACTTCTAACCGAAAGATTTAGTATGAAAATGGAATGAATCATATATAGGCCCCTCGGGCAAAACATATTTCATAAGTTCAGAATGAAAGTAGTAAAATCATAAGTAGCCCCTCGGGCAAAAACATGTATCATAATCAGCCCATCGGGCATGCCTCACAGTCACTCATAATTAGTCACTCAACACCTCACAGTCGCTCAGCACCTCATAGTCACTCATGCCTCCCAATCACTTGTCACTCGGCACTCTATGCGCTCACTAGGGGTGTGTACAGACTCCGGAAGGGCTCCTTTAACCCAAGCGCTAATATCACTCAGCACCTCACCATCACTCAGCACCTCACAATTAGGCCCTCGGCCTCACTCAGCAGAACCACTCAAAAGACCCCTCGGGCGAATCAATAAAACAGGGTACTCGACCCAAAACATCATTTTAAATCTCAAAGTAGTGTAAATCAGGTTGAGTTTCGAAAACAGTAAGCACAATGTGGCTGACTGAAATCATCAATAAATAGTGAGGAAAACATCAGTAAAAAGCCCCCAAGGAGTCTAAACATATTGGCACGAGGCCCCAAACACGACTTATAGCCCAAATATGTCAACAAATATTTAGAACATAATTTAACATAGGGTTTTGAGTAAAATATGCAACTCATTAGTTGCCGCGGGGATGACCTAGTCCAATCCAAAAATCAGTACGCGCCACATACTTGTCATCCGACATGTGCGCCATTCTAAAATCAGTGAGAAATATGCAGTCCAGGGTTCCATACCCTCAAGACATGATTTATAACCATTACTTACCTCTACCGGGCCACAACACTAGTTTGCAATGCTCTTTCCCCTCAAATTGGCTCCCGATTGCTCCGAATCTAGCCAAAACCAGTTTAACATCATCAATATATATATATATCAAAGGAACACAACCCAATCAAAAACTATCAAATTATACAAGAATCTCGAAATTCGGCCAAACCCGAGCCCCGGACCCATGTCTCGGAATTCGATAAAATTTTCATCATTGGAATCCTCGTCCTCCCACAATTATATATATACCAAGAACACTAAAATCGGACCACAATGGCCCACTCAAATCCTCAAAAGAAAAATCCAATTCCCATGCATCTTTCTTCCCCAATTTTGGGTTTAATTCCAATAATTTTATGGTTTAATTACTTAGAAAACGACATATAAACGAGTTATTAAGTTTAAAATCTTACCTCCAAGTGATTCCCTTCAGTTTCCTCTTCAACCCTCTCAAAAGTGCTCCCAAATCGTTCAACAATGGTGGAAAATGAACTATTCTCGCACAA
The DNA here is from genome assembly GCA_005239525.1 of Nicotiana knightiana. NCBI lineage: Eukaryota > Viridiplantae > Streptophyta > Magnoliopsida > Solanales > Solanaceae > Nicotiana > Nicotiana knightiana. Next base: position 48,350 of record ML426577.1, on the reverse strand, counting down.
ATGGCCTTTTAAAACATTCTGCCCAACCATTAATTTTTCCTCACTGCGATCGCAGACCAATACACGAGATCGCATACAAGAACTCTCCACCCCACACACGCACCTCAGAAACCTCTACGCAATCGCATAAACTCCCACGCAATCGCACTGCCTTACCTGACCAACATATGCGATCGCAATCCTAACCACACAAATTTCGCCAACTACGCCGAAACTAACCAAAACACCTCCGATTGACCTGAAGTTTTGCACACATATCCAAAATGACATTACGAACCTACTCCAACTTCCGAAATTCCATTCCGACCCCGATAGCCTATTTTTCACTGCCGACCGGAAATCACCAAAAACTAACTTTCGCCGATTCAAGCCTAATTCTACATCGGACATCAAAACTTCATTTCGAACACATTCCTAAATATCAAATCAACTAACGAAACTATCCGAGCCATAAAATCCGCATTCTGAGGTCGTTCACCAATAGTCAATTCTCAGTTGACTTTCTCAACTATTAGGCTACTTTAAGAGACTAAATGCCTAAATTCTCACCATAACCACTCCGGACCCAAACCAACTGACCCAACATAACAAAAATAGGCTAGAAATATATAAAAAATGCAAAAATAGGGGAAACGAGGTAAATCTCATGGAACGACATGCCGGGTCGTTACATCCTCCCCCTCTTAAACAAATGTTCGTCCTCGAACGGGTCTAGAAACATACCTGGAGTCTCAAATAAGTGAGAATATCTGTCCCGCATCTCCCGCTTAGTCTCCCAGGTGGCATCCTCTACCGGCTTCCCTCTCTACTGAACCTTCCTATATCCTTAGACCTCAGCTTCCTAACCTGTCGATCCAAAATAGGCACTGGATCTACCTCATATGACATATCATCCTCGAGATGAACCGTGCTGGAATAGTGGATGAATACTCGATAAACTGGGAGGCATAGCAAGCCTATAAACTACCTCCCCAACCCTCTGAAGCACCTCAAATGGGCCAATGAACCTGAGACTCAACTTCCCCCTCTTCACAAATCTCATAACACCCTTCATGGGTGACACCTTCAGCAACACCTTATCCCCAACCATGAAAGACACATCTCGGACCTTCCGGTCCGTATAACTCTTCTGCCTAGACTGCGCCGTGCGAAGCCGCTCTTGAATCAACTTCACCTTACTCAATGCATCCTGAACCAAGTCTGTGCCCAATAGCCTAGCCTCGCCCGACTTAAACCAACCAACCGGAGACCTGCACCTCCTACCATATAAAGCCTCATATGGAGCCATCTGGATACTCGACTAATAGCTGTTATTATATGCAAACTCCACTAGTGGCAGAAACTGGTCCTATGAACCACCAAAGTCAATAAGACAAGCACGCAACATATCCTCCAAAATCTGAATGGTACGCTCCGACTGCCCGTCGGTCTGAGTGTGAAACACTATGCTCAACTCAACCTGAGTACCCAACTCTCTCTACACGGCTCTCCAAAACTGAGATGTGAACTGAGTGCCTCTGTCGTAAATGATAGAAACTGGAACCCCATGCAATCAGACTATCTCCCTGATATAAATCTCAGCTAACCTCTCCGAAGAATAAGTAGTACCAGCAGGAATGAAGTGTGCGGACTTGGTCAGCCGATCCATAATAACCCATATAACATCAAACCTCCTCGAAGTCCGTGGGAGTCCAACTACGAAGTACATGGTGATCTACTCCCATTTCCACTCCGGAATATCAAATCTCTGAAGCAATCCACCTGGTCTCTGGTGCTCATACTTGACCTGCTAATAGTTGAGACACCGAGCCACAAACTCCACAATATCCTTCTTCATTATCCTCCACCAATAATGCTGCCTCAAATCCTAATACATCTTCGCGGCACCCGGATGGATGGAATACCGAGAACTATGAGCCTCTACTAGAATCAAATCACGAAGCTCGTCTACATTGGGCACGCAAATCCGGCCCTGGATCCTCATGACCCCATGATCACCAATAACCACATCCCTGGAATCACCGCGACGTACCCTGTCCTGAAGAAAAAGCAAATGTGGATCATCATACTGGCGTGCTCTAATATGATCGTAAAGACAAGACCTGGAGGCTACACAAGCCAACACCCGCGGGGGCTCTGATAGATCCAATCTCACCAACTGACCCGCTAAGGCCTGAACATCAAGGGCTAATGGCCGCTCTGCTACTGGAAGGTAGGCTAGACTCCCCAAACTCTCCGCCCTGCGACTCAAGGCATCGACCACTACATTGGCCTTCCCCGAATGATATAAGATAGTGAGGTCATAATCCTTGAGAAGCTCTAATCATCTCCTCTAACGCAAATTCAAGTCCTTCTGCCTCATCAGATACTGCAAACTATGATGATACGTGAAAATCTCACACTGCACTCCATACAAATAATGTCGCCAAATCTTCAACGCATGAACAATGGCAGCTAACTCAAGATCGTGCACTGGATAATTCTTCTCGTGCACCTTCAACTGTCTAGATGCGTAGGAAATCACCCTACCTTCCTGCATCAATACTGCTCCCAAACTAACTCTAGAAGCATCACAATAGACTGTGTAAGAACCCAAACCAGCAGGGAAAACTAGTACCGGAGCTGTAGTCAATGCTGACTTGAGCTTCTAAAAGCTCTCCTCACACTCATCAGACCATCTGAATGGAGCACCGTTCTGGGTTAATCTGGTCAAAGGCGAAGCAATAGAAGAGAATAACTCCACAAAGAGACGATAATATCCCGCCAAACCAAGGAAACTCCTAATCTCTGTAGCTGAGGACGGTCTGGGCCAACTCTGCACCGCCTCTATCTTCTTCGGATCAACCTGAATACCCTCACTAGACACCACGTGCCTCAAGAAAGCTACTGAACCAAGCCAAAACTCACACTTGGAGAATTTTGCATAAAGCTTCTCCTCCCTCAACCTCTGTAACATAACTCTCAAATGTTGAGCATACTCTTCCTGGCTACGAGAATAAACCAGGATGTCATCAATGAACACAATGACGAAGGAATCAAGGTAAGGCTGAAACACGTTGTTCATCAATTGCATGAACGCAGCTGGGGCATTGGTCATCCTAAATGTCATAACCAAGAACTTATAATGACCATATCCGGTCCTGAAAGCAGTCTTCGGAATGTCAGAATCCCGAATCTTCAACTGATGATACCAGATCTCAAGTCAATCTTAGAAAACACTCTGGCTCCCTGAAGCTTGTCAAACAGATCATCAATGCGGGGCAAGGGATACCGGTTCTTTACCGTAACCTTGTTCAGCTGTCGATAATCAATACACATACGCATGGACCTATCCTTCTTTTTCACGAACAACACCGGTGCACCCAAGGTGACACACTAGGCTGAATGAACCCCTTATCCAGGAGTTCCTGAAGGTGCTCCTTCAATTTCTTTAGCTCCGATGGTGCCATATGATAAGGTGGAATAGAAATAGGCCGAGTTCCTGACACTAAGTCAATACCAAAATCAATATCCCTGTTAGGTGGCATGCCTAACAGGTCTGTAGGAAACACATCCGGAAAGTCACGGACCACAGGAACTGAATCAATAGTGGGAGTCTCACCACTAATATCCCTCACAAAGGCAAAATAAGATAAACATCCTCTCTCAACCATGCGCTGAGCCTTCAGGTAGGAAATCACCCTGACTAGGCATATACTTGAAAGAACCTCTCCACTCAACCCTCGGACACCCCGACATAGCTAAGGTCACGGTCTTGGTGTGACAATCAAGAACAACATGGCACGGAGATAACCAACCCATGCCCAATATCACGTCAAAATCGACCATGATGCGTAACAGTAGGTCCACTCGGGTCTCCAGACCCCCAATAGATATCATGCACGACCGATACACATGGTCCACAACAACAGTATCGCCCACCGGAGTCGACACATGAACATAGGTGACTAGAGACTCACGGGGCACATCCAGAAAACGAGCAAAATATGAAGAAACATAGGAATATGTAGACCCAGGTTCAAATAAAGCCAAGGCATCTCTGCAACAGACTGAGACAATACCTGCAATCATGGAATCTAAGGCCATAGCATCTAGCCTGGCTGGAAATGCATATATACGAGCCTGACCTCTTCCTGCTCGACCTCCCCCTCTAGGGCGGCCTCTGGCTGACTGATTACCACCCCTGGCTGCCTGGGCGGGTGGTGAAGTAACTAGAGCTGAAGTCGAGGGCTGGCCCCTCTGCTGAGAAGATCCACCGAAACGGCGGGGACACTACCTCCACACGTTCCGGAACTCTCAACACTCAAAGCAACTCCCTGGAGCTGGAAGCGGGGACTGATAGAAACCCCTAGCACCCGTACGGCCACTGGAAGACTCATGCATAGAAGAACCCTAAACTAAGGGTGCTCGAGCTGTACTCTGAGCTTGGAGGGCACCAAATGAAGTACGGCCTAACTGAGAACCACGGGAACCCTGCCTCAAATATGCACCACTATATGCCGGGCGGCCTGAATGAGGAGGCCTGAATGAACGGCCCCTACCCTGCTGAAACTGTTCCCTGAAAGGAGCACCAGTGGAACTGCCCGAACCACGAGGCCTCTTGGACTCCCTCTCCTCCCACTCTTGGCGGTGAACAGACTCAATATCTTGAGCTATGTCAACAACCTGCTCGAATGAAGCACCCGATACTCTCTCTGAGTCATAAATAACCGAAGCTGATAAGAAAGACCATCTACAAACCTCCTCACCCTCTCCCTATCAGTAGGGATAATCTCAGAAGCATGCCTAGCCAACTCGGAAAATCTCATCTCGTACTGAGTGACTGATAACTCTCCCTGGCGCAGCTGCTCAAACTGCCTACGCTGCTCCTCTCTATGGGATTGAGGAACATACTTCTCCAAAAAGATCGTGGAGAACTGCTGACAGGTGAGAGGTTCTGAACCAACCGGCCTACGCCTCTCGAATGACTCCCACCAAGTAAGGCAGCACCCGCAAACTGAAATGTAACAAATGAGACCCCACTGGTCTCCCAAATACCCGCAGTACGCAGTATCCTCTAGCATTTATCTAGAAACCCCTGGGCATCCTCGCCCTCTATACCGCTGAAAGTCGGTGGCTGAAGTCTGCTGAATCTCTCTAACCTGCGCTGCTCGTCCTTGGGCATAGCAGGGACAACATAATCCTGGACCGGAGCAACTGGCTGAGCTGGGACTGCTCCTGGTGCCTGCATACCCTATGCAGCCTGCTCAGGTGCCCGGGCAACTGGAGTCTGATTGCCTCCCCCGACCTGAGTTGTGGTAGCAGTAGAAGACATGGCGACCACCTGAGCCAAACTGGTGCACACTGTCAATATCTGAGACAGGGTCTCCTGAAGACCCGGAATAACCATAGGCACTGCCGGTGCCTGAGCCTGTCCTACTGGAACACCATCGGCAGGAACCTGATCCTGATCGATAGGGGGATCCTGTGGTACTGCCCCGGCTGCTGCGTGGGCTGGCCCCTTACCTCTACCACGGCCTCGACCGCGGCCTCAACCTCTCGCTGGTCTAGCCGGTGACTGGTCACTCTAATCGGTATTGCGTGTCCTCACCATCTATGAGAGAATGGAACAATGTAAGTTCAGATTTCAAGAATCAATAGATCAGCACGAAAGAGTTCAAGAAAGGTAGAAATGATTCCTAAAGGTTTGGCAGCCTCTCAAAGATAAGTAAAGACTTCTCTGCACCGATCCGCAAGACTCTACTAAACCTGCTCATGACTGTTGAGTCCTATGTAACCTAGGCTCTGATACCAAACTATCACGACCCTAAATCCTAAACCGACTGTGATGGCGCCTATCGTGGAACTAGGCTAGCCGATAACCACATGTTCACAATTTCTTTCAAAATCCCAATCAAAATCCAAGTATTTCATAAATATACAGAGTTTACTAAATAAAATAGGCCAATAAACAATGCCACCAACCCCAAAACCCGGAGCCAACAAGTCATGAGCATCTAGAAGAATAAGCCAAGATACTATTTTAATACAAAACCTCCGAATGAAATATAGATACAGCAAGAAGGGAAAACAGAGATGTTGCGGATGCTGAACAGCTACCTCTATATCCCGCAATCCGGCTCCGCGCAGAATAAATAGCTAATGATCGGTATCTGCACCTGAATCTGCACACAGGGGTGCATGGAGTAATGTGAGTATGCCAACTCAGTATTAATGAAAATAAATCAAGTCTAAGCGGCAAGGAAACACATAAAATCAATGCCATCAAATCACAATATACACAGCCTTACTTTACAATAGTGAAAACATAGATATACGAAATTATCATGCCTTAAAACCAACTTCAGAAAAGTCCTTTGAAAAATGCATATTTTTAACAACTTTAAACCGAAAGTTAGTATGAAAATGGAATGAATCATATAGCCCTCAGGCAAAACTTATTTCACATGTTCAAAATGAAAGTAGTAAAATCATAAGTAGCCCCTCGGGCAAAAACATATATCATAATCAGCACCTCGGGCATGCCTCACAGTCACTCATAATTAGTCACTCAGCACCTCACAGTCACTCAGCACCTCACAGTCACTCATGCCTCCCAATCACTCGTTACTCGGCACTCGATACTCTGTGCGCTCACTGGGGGTGTGTACAGACTCCGGAGGGGCTCCTTTAACCCAAGCACTAATATCACTCAGCACCACTCCATCACTCAGCACCTCACAATCAGGCCCTCGATCTCACTCAGCAGAACCACTCAAAAGACCCCTCGGGCGAATCAGTAAAACAGGGTACTCGACCCAAAACATCATTTTAAATCTCAAAGTAGTGTAAATCAGGCTATGTTTCGAAAACAGTAAGCACAATGTGGATGAGTAAAATCAACAACAAATAGTGAGGAAAAACATCAGTAAAAAGCCCCCAAGGGGTCTAAACAGATCAGCACGAGGCCCCAAACACGGCTTATAGCCCAAATATGTCAACAAATCTTTAGGACATAATTTAACATAAGGTTTTGAGTAAAATATGCAAGTCATTAGTTTCCGCAGAGAGGACCTAGTCCAATCCAAAAATCAGTACGCGCCACATACTCGTCATCTGGCATGTGCGCCATTCTAAAATCAGTGAGAAATATGTAGTCCGTGGTTCCATACCCTCAGGACAAGATTTATAACCATTACTTACCTCTACCGGGCCACAACACTAGTCCGCAATGCTCTTGCCCCTCAAATTGGCTCCCGATTGCTCCGAATCTAGCCAAAACTAGTTTAACATCATCAATATATATCAAAGGAATACAATCCAATCGAAAAATATCAAATTATACAAGAATCTCGAAATTTAGCAAAACCCGATCCCTGGGTCCACATCTCGGAATTAGATAAAATTTGCATCATTAGAATCCTCGTCCTCCCACGATTCTATACATACCAAGAATACTAAAATCGGACCACAGTTGCCCACTCAAATCTTCAAAAGAAAAATCCAATTTCCATGCACCTTTCTTCCTCAATTTTGGGTTTAATTCCAACAATTTATGGTTTAATTACTTAGAAAATGACAAATAAACGAGTTCTGATGTTTAAAATCTTACCTCCAAGTGATTCCCTTCAATTTCCTCTTCAAACCCTCTCAAAAGTGCTCCTAACTCGATCAACAATGGTGGAAAATGAACTATTCTCGCACAAATGACCTTTTAAAACATTCTGCCCAGCCATTAAATATTCCTCACTGCGATCGCGACACTAGGCACGCGATCGCGATCGCGATGCACATACCAGCCAACCAATGCGATCGCAGACCAATACATGCGATCGCATAGAACAACTCTCCACCCCACACACGCGCCTCAGAAACCTCTACGCGATCGCATAAACACCCATGCGATTGCACTGCCTTACCAACCTATGCAATCACAATCCTAACCACGCGATTGCATAGAAAAAAATGCCTGCCCCACTCTTTACTCTATGCGATCGCAAACATCCTCCCGCGATCGCGTAGAAGGAAACCAGAACCTCACACCAGCAAAAATCTGCCCAGTTTTCAAGCCAAGAGTTGGTCCGTTAACCACCCGAAACACACCCGAGGCCCTCGGGACCTCAACCAAACATACCAACATATCCCATAACATCATTCAAACTTAGTCGAGCCTTCGAAACACCAAAAACAATGCAACAACACCAAAATCACATCAAATTCAAGCCTATGAACTTTGAAACTTCCAAATTTCGCCAACTACGCTAAACCAACCAAAACACCTCCGATTGACCTAAAATTTTGCACACATATCTAAAATGATATTATGAACCTTCTCCAACTTCTGAAATTCCATTCCGACCACGATAGCCTATTTTCCACTGCCGATCGAAAATTACCAAAAACTAACTTTCGCCGATTCAAGCCTAATTCTACACCGAACATCAAAACTTCATTCCGAATACACTCCTAAATCCCAAATCATCTAACGAAACTATCTGATCCATAAAATCCGCATTCCGAGGTCGTTCACCAATAGTCAACTCTCAGTTGACTTTCTCAACTATTAGGCTACTTTAAGAGACTAAATGCCTAAATTCTCACCATAACCACTCCCGACCCAAACCAAATGACCCAACATAACAAAAATAGGCTAGAAATATATAACAAATGTAGAAATGGGGGAAACAGAGTAAATCTCACGGAACAACCGGTCGGGTCGTTACAGAGGCTGAGTCAACACTAAAACTTGGAGTAACAGGTTGAACCTCTACCTGACTCTCATCCTCAATTAACATAGCATAAACACTGTCAATGTCATACAGCGGCTTCATGAGTAAGATATTCCTCCGAACACCGGAATAAGCCTCGTTCAAACCCATAAGGAATTGATGCACCTTTTTGTTCATCCTCCAACTTCTAAAATACCTCCTTACATCCACAGGTACATTATGGGTATGAGATGGAATAGGCCAGTTCATCCCAAAGCTTCTTGATGCGATTAAAATAAGAAGCAATGTTTGAAGAACCCTGGGAGATGGAAGCAAGGTCTTTTCTGATCTGAAAGAGCTTAGTACCATTCGGTTTTTCATAACGTTTCTCAATTTCCTTCCATAGTTTTTGTGCAGACTCAGTGTACATTACACTTTTCCTAATTTATGTCTCTAAACTGTTTAATATCCAAGAAGTCACCATATCATTACATCAACACCATGGTTCAAACAGAGGAGAGTTTTCATTTGGTTTAGCAATCGTCCCATTAATAATCCCTAATTTATTTTTGCAAGATAAACCTATCAATATACTCCTCCTCCAACCTCCATAACCCGTGCTATTAAAGGATTTAGTCACCAATACTGTTTCAGGAGAATCAGAAGGGTACAAATATAAGGGATGAGACGGTTCGACTGTAGAAGCCATTCTGGAAGAACTGACAGTAGGAGAAGCCCCAATAGATCCCATATGTCAATTATAATAAAGCAAAATCGCATTATGATTATCACACAAACAATTAGACAACAATTTCACCAAGATCAAATCACCCACACCGAACACAATCGAGCAAAATTTGTGAAATTCTGACGAAAACAAACACAAGTGCACGGAAGCAGTAGCAGAAAACGAGAATGAAGAGAAATTACCAAACTTTGACAATAACTTGGAAAGGGAAGACTGCAACAACAGAATAGTCAAAAAAAATCGCTGAAATACTCGCCTGAATGCCGTAAAATGGCCACCAAAAAAATCGAACAAAAAATGATGAATCACCCAACAAGAGTAACACCGGACGAACGGGAATGATCGGAGCTAGTCAATTCCTCGCTCTGATACCATAATAATATTCAGAATTCCAGCTAATTTTGATGAAATATCTTATACTAACCCTAGGTTCAAAGAGAACATCGATGAGCTGTGGAGAGAGAAAATGATATTATTGAAAGTAAAGAAATAGACCTCTTTATATATTTACAGTAAAAAGAATTGAATAAATAATTAAACTAAGTCTAATGGGTCAAGGAGGCTGCAATTGGGCCTGACCACACTTATTGGGACTGCTGAACTCTATAGTGGGCTAAGACAGATTTGAAACACCAACAAAAAATTACGTATAATTTTTTGAAAAAAAGTAGTATATGGAGTTAAGTTGAAAAATGATATTTGAAATTTAAAATTATGTTTGAACCTGTATTTCACTTGAAAACTTATTGAAGTTTTATGAGTGGGGAAAAAATAATTTCTAAAATTTTTCAAACAGTGGTCAAAACCACTTTTTGACTTTTGAAAAACTCATTTTCGCAAAAAAATTCAAAAGCGTACAGAAATTCATGGACAAACACATTTTTGAAAAAAAAAAATTGTAAAAAAAAAAAAAAGAAACTTTTTTTAGGGACAAATGGAGCCTATTGGTCATTGTTGAATTTTTCATGTGTACCTAAATTATTCTTTAGGGTGTTTTTGAATCCTTCAAACGGGATTGTTGTCAAAGGATTTTCATCTCATTTGCATGAGTTCGGAGGAGGAGGAGGATAAAAGAAGAAGGAAAACTAGTACTATTTTATTTGAAATCTCTTGAATATTCTCTACAATTCTTCATTCTCTTTTCACATATAAAATATACTAGGAATACACTTATTAAAAATAATATAAAACCTATTTTAATTAGAAACGAGAAATCTATTCTATATACAAATCTTATTTAGACAAGAATTAAATAAACTAACAAATATTAAATTCTAAATAATTTTGATTTTCTACTAATTTAAATTATTTCCCAATAAAATATACAAGAATTGAATGATTTACTTTTATTACAAATGTTAATTTTCTTTTGCTTTTCGTTATATCTTGATGGCAAATAACTAAACTATCTCTTCCTTCACATCTAGTTTGATGAAGTCAGACCAGGGACGACTTAACATAGTTAGAGGCCTAAAGCTAAATTTCATAAGAGGCACCCTTGAAAAATGTTCGATAAAATTCATACTTTTTTTTATTTACAGTCCATTATTTTAGTTTCTTGAAGTCAAAAATGAAATCATGGCAAATCGTAAGTATTTACAGTTGATATGTATTTTTAATTTGCAATTTATTCTTATAGACTATTCAAGTAATTCATGTTAAAACTAAAAAATAAAAGCATGTTAAAACAAACAAAAAAAAACATGTGGAGGAGGAGAATCAAAAATAAAAGGGAGATAAATGTATTAATTAGTGAGAGATAAAAATTTACTAGAATATGTTCATTTCTCATATTCTAGTCTTAATTCAATACTGTTATAAAACAACAAGAGAAGAAGAGGAGAAAAGTAGAGAGAGAATCCTTATTAATTTGAATGAGTTACAATGGAATAGAACACCTTTGTTATAGGAAAAAAGTGACTTAGCCACCAAGTAACAAATCCTAAAATCTCTCTTAAATATAGACATTCACGTTTAATACAATTCTATTTATAACACTTCCCCTTGAATGTCTATTCAACAGATAATGTGCCTCGTTAAAACCTTAACTAAAATAAAACCCAGTGGGAAAGAATTATAGTGAAGGAAAAAGAGTACACATATCTAACAATACGCTTTTTGGTCGCCTCGTTAAAAATCTTGCAAGAAAAACCCAGTGGGACAAAACTTTGTAAGGAAAAAAGAGTAAAACACATATTAACTCCACCTGATGAGAGCATCAATTCACATCCTTGAGCCTTCACATTCCAATCTTGTGCACCATCTTCAAAAGATCGTTGGTAGAGATTTGATAAACAAATTAGCCATATTAACTTGAATGAATATATTGCACCTTGAAATCATCATTCTCGATAGATATATAATGTCTTCATATGATATCGTGTAATGGCTTTTCAATATCTTCATAGAGATATTCTCGCTATCACATTATCATGCTTATAGTTATAGCAAGATACATATGTGCACAAATTGCACTTAGGATGTGGTACTTCAGGATAAAAAATTATATATGCTTTAAGCAATTTAAATCCTTCAGAGATTTTCATGTAAGTTAGATCATATAAACCATATGAATGACTTTAGATGCATATTAAGTTTTTATGTCATGCTAGACATTAAGTTTTGAACTGCATAGCCAAAACTACATGTCTTTCATATGAAATCAATTCTACTCAACTTGTTTCTTTAGACTTAAGATCCTCATATATATATTTAACATTATCATAAATGTAATGGACAAATATTTTATATCGATTCCAACCACCTTTTTTCATAATGACATAACATAGAGATCTCTTCATTCATATTTTCAGGTACCTGAACCTCTCCTGAGACTTCATGAAGTGTTATGTCATATGGTCGTCTAGATTACTTGCCTCCTTATTATGATCATTTTTATCATTTGCTCATCTTCTTTATCAAGGATTTTATTTGAAACTGATTTGTCTATACTGTTTAACCAAATAATTAGATCCTTTGACTAAAGCTTATTTTTAAGATGAATACGGGTTATTGATAATCAAGATAATGGGAAAAATGAATAATAGACAATATTACAAAAATAAAAGATCGAAGTTGATTGTATTCGAGAATCAGATGTCTTTACAAGCTGTATTTCCCTCCTTTATATAGGAGATTCTTATAACGTATGACTCCTGCTATGGTTACTCATTAATGACTAATTATGACATTAATGAGGCTTTACAAAGGATAAGGGTAATAGGGATTTAGTTACATGACGTTTGAGTAATCAATTGTGGATCCTTGAATCTGCCCGTAGCTTTGTCTAGATTCATTCTGACTGTGCCTCTCTCCCGTTTTGATCAAATTGAATTTTCCGTGGCTGATAAGTTCGTGATTTTATTGAACTGTGCCTCTTTGTACAGTACCTCTTCAAAGAGTTACATCCAGCTGTCGTGTTTTCCTGTGTCCACGTGACTGGCTGAGTTGTCAAAAGCTGGCTTACGTGGGAAACTCTTTTTTACCAATACAGATAGTCCCCCCACTTACCATATATTTAGCGATTAATATTTGGTAAGTGGATATTCATTTATGGCGGGAATATTTTGCCGCCGCTTTTCCTTGAATCATTGTATCCTTCTCTGCACCATAGGCGTCGTTTGTCACTTCCATTTAGTGCTCATACCACGTGTCCTTTTTGGATTAGTTCTGCATTTACTCAGCACCTTTTAGGGCTTTTTGCGGCTGTGCCAGTCTCGAAATGACATCTTCAATTATGACTTTTCATCATTATTTTTCTTTTTCATCATGTTTGACGGTTGTCTTAAAGTATAAATATATGTTTTCCTTTCTTTTCTTCCATGAAACACTTTTCTAATTTTGTTTTCATTAAAGAACTTTCTCCTTTGCCTTTGTAAACATGTCTTCTTCAAACCAACCTCAAAGAGTAATAGATATTGAAAGCTTAGCGCCATCTTCTGCTCCGACTAAGAGTCGGAGGGGTGGTAGACTTAGAAGTCTAGGATCCACTCCTTCAAGGGGCTTTTCTTCTTCTCAGATAGTACCTCCCCCTTCCACTAGATCTCCAGTTTCCCCGAGATGTAGGGTTTCTCGATCTTTGTCTAGGGATAGAGGCGAACACCTTCGTGAACCTGGAGTTGATGAAATTGTCCCTGTTGAGTTTGTTTTTGCTAGGGATATTCAAGTTCTTGTAGATCAATCTTCTTCTCTTGATAGTGTAGAAAGATATCCAACCCTTATAACTGAGGGTCACATTTCCCTTGTTCGAAGGGAGTGCTTCTGGATATCTGACTTTCTTGTCTATATTCCAAATAGTAATCAAAGAATAACATCTTACATGATGGGATATTCTTTTTTTTATACGTATCCTTTCACTTTAGGGTTTAGACACCCATTGACCCAGTTATAATTGAGTTTTGCCGTCTTTTCAATATATGCTTAGGACAAGTTGGCCCGCTTGTGTGGTGAGTTTTTGCATGCCTTAGGATTTTGGCTTCTTTAGCCTTGGTTCCTTTTACCTTCAACCATCTTATTCACCTCTACTCTCCTACCTTATTTCTGAAGGGGTTTTTACTCTGACTGCTAGAAGTAAATGAGTGTTAGTAACCCCTGGAGATGATAAGGATAAGGGTTGGTACCTCTGGTATGTCGTTGTACCCACTGCTGGTTTAGTGGGTGAAGAAAATCTTCCCTTCCTTGAGAGGTGGAATCGCGCACGTGAGTATGCTTTAGCTCACTTTTACTTTTTCTTGGTTTGACTTGAGATGTTTTATTTAACACCGTGTCTGTTTATTTTTCTCCTTTCAGCAATCATGAATACTTTCGAGTATGTCTCCGGTATTCGTGATTGGGTAGAAAAACAGTTATATGTTGCTCCTTCTGAAGAAAGATCTTGGAAGTAACTTGCTGGGAGGTACGGTTGGCAAGTAAAGACCCACGGTAAGTGAAGCTTTTGTTCTTGCTTCTTTCTTTACTTGAGTCTTTTTTTTCTTTTGTCGTTTAACTTTTTTCCCTTTTTAATAGGATTCTCTACTCATGGGGTATCTGATTCCTCTATCCCGAAGATGTCGTTGGCTCAATCCCAGGAAATTATCGTTGGTTCATCTTCCTCGAAAAGGAAGATTAGTAAATCTCGTTCCATGGAGGAAGAGGAAGATGGTGCTTTAGTGCACAGTCCACGGAGAAGGCGAATGGTTTTAGATTACGAACCTGCTGCCTCAACCTTGCCTTCCGTGTCTGTGATCGAGCCCCCTGTCTTTGATGATGTTTTACATTCCCCTTTTCGTGATGGTATTGTCTTGCTCCTGACGATGTCCCTTTGGCTGATGTCTTTCCTTCTTCTTTGAGAGAAGCTGCTTCGTCTATTCCTTTGGCTATCTCAACTTCTGTTGCTGCTTTTCCTGTAACTTCTTCAACTTTTCAACTTTTCGTGCCTGCTCCTTTGTTGGTGGCTTCTCCAGTTCCTCAACCTTCCGTGCCTGTTGTTGTTCCATCTCTGCCTGCTAGTAGGGTTTTCTAGCAGAGAGAGCGGCAGGTGGTAATATAGTTTCCAACTGAGGGAAACCTTTTCAAGAAGACGGGTGAGCCTAAGTGTGGCTCAAGCCTTTGATAGGTCCCGCTGAAAAAGCAAATCTAGCTAGCCACGGTGCTCTTACATGGGCCAATGAGGTCGTGCATACCTCCTTGAAGGTATGGTGTATGTTATCCTCTTTCACTCTCGTATATGAAATTTACCATATCTGACTAGTTTACTTCTTGTAGATTAACCTCATAGGCAATGGAGTTTATGAAGAGGATTTCAAACACAGACCAAGAGACAAGAGAGTTGCAGGCAGAAGTTGATAATTGGAAAGCACAGTATGATAGCCTAAGGATTGACATAGACTCTTTAGAAGAGGAGACGAATACCTTGTAGCGGCAGATAAGACTTATGGCAACAGAACTAGTAGTGGAGCGGACTTCTTGCAGTCAAGCTGACAAGGACAAGAGTGTTCTGGAGTCTTCGTTCGCGGAGCAGCTGTCCCGTGCCTCAGAGGAGATTAGAGACTTGAAGAACTTGTTGGGGCAGAAGGAAGAATATTCAGGCGAGCTCGTGCAATCACTCACTCGTAGTCAAGAAGATCTTTGAAGGGATTTAGACAAATCTCAAACTTCAGAGGAGTCGATTGTTCCATTAATGGCCGCTCATGAAGTTGCGGAGGCGGAGAAGGAAGGGTTGAGGGCTGAGCTCCAAGTGTGGGGAAAAGATTATGAGTATTTGGAAGAGGTGGCTTCTATCGATGTGAGCTGGGCATATAGAAATTCTCGCCTTGACACATTGATGGAAATGAGTCAAGAGGTTTTTGACCTTAGTGCTGAAATAACCAAAACTAAGGAAGCCATGGATAAGGCTCAAAAGGGTCATGACCTCTCTTCACCTGATGGTGAGATTCCAGCCGCTCATGCCTCTTCATCCTCAGTTGCTCCCGCTCCTTCTGCCTCTGAAGTCAACCCCTCTCTTTGAAAATATCTAGTTGGTTTATCCCTTTTTTATCTTTCTTCGTATCAATTGGTGGTTACCCTCAGTCCCATCGGGGGTAAATTTAGATTTCCTTTAAGTCCCCAAATGACAACTTAGGGGCACCACAATGTAAATATAAAAATCTTATACAACTAAGTATAAGTTAATACTTAGTTTTAGCCGTTGTTAATATATAAATGTTAGTTCGACTTTTCTTGAGTTTCTGTTTCACTCTTTAAGTCTTTTCCATGCTTTATTTTTTGAGGTTTTAGTTTCACCATCGAGTTTTGCATGTGGAATGCTTTAGAATACTCGTACCTTTTTTTTATAATAAGCACGATGTCATATTAAATGTGTGCCTTTTTGTAATAGGCATAGTTTATGGAAGTGGGCCCTTTATAATTGACATGAAGAAGACGTCTCAACTTCATGATAATGCAATAGAGTGATAGGAATTTTACACATGTTTAAGAATGTTTCCAAGTAAAGTTTTTTTGTTCGAACTTCCATGACATTTTACATGTGCTTGGTTATCGTCTAAAACTCACGCTTGCAAATGTTTTTGTTTAAAAGATTTAATATACTCTTGTATTTCATAAATTTTTTTCATAGCTAACAATTTTTCGATATTAATACAAGGAAATAACTGTTTTTCACTAGTAACGGTTATTATAAAGATTGAGGTTTTTACCGCAACTGTTTTGGAAACATTTTTCTAATAAGTACGAGGGAAATGCTTTCTTATTCGTATATGTTTTTATTTAATAACAGTTTCTTGAACAAATACAAGGGTTTAGATCTTTCATCCATAACTGTTTTATTCGAGAACAGTTTTTTTAATGAGTAGATTGATGATGATCGTTTACCCCTAACTGTTTTTGTTACAACAATTTTGAATAAGTATAAAGATGTACATTTATTTCTCATGACTAACATTTNAACTGTTTTGGAAACAGTTTTCTAATAAGTACGAGGGAAATGTTTTCTTATTCGTAACTGTTTTTATTTGATAACAGTTTCTTGAACAAATACAAGGGTTTAGATCTTTCATCCATAACTGTTTTATTCGAGAACAGTTTTTTTAATGAGTAGATTGATGATGATCGTTTACCCCTAACTGTTTTTGTTACAACAATTTTGAATAAGTATAAAGATGTACATTTATTTCTCATGACTAACATTTTTCTTTTCAACCTGAATATGTTCGAAGGTTTTTGCTTTTTGCATTAGGCTTTGTATTTGGATGGCTCTTTTGATTTCTTTCAATTCTGCTCGTGTCACTTGTCTCATTGGGTAGATGGGTCTTTAGGCTCGAGCTTTTGACTTTCTGATAGTCTTCTTTGCTTCGTCTTAGTCTTCCATACTGTATAGTCCCCCAAGTGTTTGAGCTTTGAAGAATGAAATCTCGAGCACTTGATTATTCCTTTCCTTGTGGTCCTTTTCCTTAAAAGGAAAAACATTCCGGACTCGAAGGCATATAGTTTTTTAGATGATGACTGCTTAACCCCTTTTAAAACGTCCATCAGAAATTGTAACCCTAGACCGGGAATTGTGTGATTTCCTCGCGTCTTTGCAGGTCTAATATCATCATCTGGTGATGGGTTAGCNCCCTTTTAAAACGTCCATCAGAAAGTGTAACCCTAGACCGGGAATTGTGTTATTTCCTCGCGTCTTTGCAGGTCTAATATCATCATCTGGTGATGGGTTAGCTTTGTGCCTATCATCTAAAAAATTTAGTAAAATTTTTTAAATGTTCAAAATAAAATCAAAGTGTGATACCTGACGGATTCTTTTCTTTTTAGAAGTAATACTTCTTTAGATGGATGGCGTTCCAGCTTGTTGGTAGAACTCCGCCGTCCATAGCTTCCAACTTATAGGCGCCTTTTCCAGCTATCCCTCGGATTTTATAAGTCCTTCCCAGTTTGGATTTAGCTTTCCTGCACCTGCTTCTTTTGTTGATTGAAAGACTTTTTTGAGGACGAAGTCCCTAATTTTAAAGTACCTGAGATGAGCTTTACGGTTGTAATAACGCTCTATGATTTGTTCGAGCAGGTCTAGGTTGATCCTTAGTTCATCATCGTTTTCACTTTCCATGGTTGTTGAGAACCTTATGCTTGGTTCGCCAATCTCCACAGGTATTAAGGCTTCTGAGCCATAAACACGTGCGAATGGAGTTTCTCCCGTGGATAATTTTGAAGTCGTTCTGTATGCCCATAGTACCGCTGGTAAGTCATTAGTCCAGTTTCCTTTGGCCTTACCCAGCCGCTTTTTAGATTGTTGATGATGACCTTTTTTGTTGACTCAGCTTGACCATTAGCCACGGGGTGGTAAGGCGTTGAGGTGATCTGCTTGATTTGCCAACTTTCAAAGAATTTTGTGATTTGCGAGCCTATGAATTGTGAGCCATTATCACACACGATCTCCTTTGGTATTCCAAAATGGCATATTATGTTTCGCGACATCCGTGTCTGGTGTGAGGTTAGCTAATGCATCTGCCTCTGCATTTTCTTCTCTAGTTATTTGTACCACCTTCCATGTTTTGAATTGTCTCACGAGCTCCCGTGCTCTATCAAGATACTGTTGCATTCTAGTCTCTCATGCAATGTAATTTGCCCCTGTATCTGATTTACTACCAGTTGGGAATTGCTGTTGATCACAATTTGCTCGATTGAGAGCTCCCGTGCAAGTTCAAGCCATGAAATAACAACTTCGTACTCTGCTTCATTGTTAGTGATATGATAACACTTTATAGCTTGCCGTGTCTTTTCACCCGTGGGTGATATCAAGATTATGCCTAAGCCAACACCTTTTACATTTGAAGAACCATCAGTGAACAAGGTTTACAGTCTTGGATTAACATCGTTAAAGAGTTGTAACTCTTTTTCTATTTCAGATATAATGCCATTACTAAAGTCAGCAACAAAATCAGCTAGTATTTGAGACTTAATTGCAGCCTAGGCTGATAAATTATCTCATGCTCACTTAGTTCTATGGCCCATTTGGCTAATCTACCTGACAATTCTTGTTTATGCAAAATATTTCTTAAAGGATATGAGGTCACAACAGTGATTGGGTGGCATTGAAAATAGGGTCGTAATTTTCTAGATGCCATTATTAAAGCTAACTTTTCCAGATGCGGATATCTAGTCTCAGCATGTAGCAAAGTTTTACTTACATAATAGATAGGTGATTGTTCACCTTTTTCTTCTCTTACCAATACTGCACTTACAACAATATCTGAGATAACTAGGTAGATGTACAATCTTTCCCCTTCTTTTTGATTTGAAAGCAGTGGTGGTTTCAATAGATAAATATTTAGGTTCTTGAGGGCTTGTTGACATTCTTCAGTCCATTCGAACTGATTTTGTTTTTTGAGAACTGAGAAGAATTTAAAAATTATTCGGAAGATCTAAAAATCAACCTCCCCAAAGCTGTTATCTTCCTGCCAGTCTTTGAACCTCCTTTTTATTTGTAAAACATCATGTATTTCTTCTATGGATTTAATTTGAGCGGGATTTACCACTATTTCTCTGTTTGATACAAGGAAACCCAAAAATTTGCCTGATTGCACTCCGAAAGCGTAATTCTATGGATTCAACTTCATATTATACCTGCATAAAATATCAAAAGCAGTAGATAGGTGTTGGAAATGGTCTTGTGCTTGTGTTGATTTTACCAACATGTCATCGATGTACACCTCCATCGTTTTTCCCAGATGTTCTTGGAACATCTTGGTCACTAGCCTTTGATAAGTGGCTCCAGCATTTTTAGGCCAAAAGGCATGACTTTATAACAATATTTCCCCCTATTCGTGATAAGTGAAATTTTTTCCTCGTCTAAAAGATCCATTTTAATCTGATTATAACCAGAATATGCATCTAGAAAGCTTAATAGTTCATGACCTGCGGTAGCATCAGTCATTTGATCAATATGAGGCAATGTGAATGAATCTTTGGGGCATGCTTTGTTTAAATCAGTATAATCTACGCATACTCTCCACTTGCCATTCTTTTTATGTACTACCATGGTGTTTGCCAACCGGTTAGGGTACGCTACCTCTCGTATCGAACCAATCTTCAAGAGTTTTTGTACCTCTTTGTCGATCACTT
Organism: Nicotiana knightiana; assembly: GCA_005239525.1. Taxonomy (NCBI): domain Eukaryota; kingdom Viridiplantae; phylum Streptophyta; class Magnoliopsida; order Solanales; family Solanaceae; genus Nicotiana; species Nicotiana knightiana. The sequence continues at coordinate 28,325 of ML426577.1, read as the reverse complement.
GGTTCTTGAATGGTCCTTTCTTTCTTTTCTTCTACTTAACAGGTACGAAGGATAGATCTTCATTTAGTTTATGAGTCATCACTTCTGGTGGGATGCCTGTCATATCTGAGTGGGACCACGCAAAAGAGTCTGCGTTAGCCTTTAAATAATGAATTAACTTACCTCTTCGAGTGAGGCTTAGCCTCGTGCCTATATACACATTCTGCTCAAGATTTTGTTCAGATAATGGAACAGCATCGAGCTCCTCTGTAGTTGTTTTGATGTGCTCATCTTCCTCTGGTTCATTAATGACGTCCGGTCTGGAATCCGCATCTGTGTGGTATAGTACACCTTCCGTGGTAACTTGACTCTTCTTCTCATAAGTATTTTCTTTCGTTCATGTTTCAACAATAATATCTTCCGTACCTATTTGGGCAGTAATTTTGTTTATGTCCGTTTGGGCGGTGTTACCTGTTTGAGAGATTCTTCCACCTCTATTTTCTTGTTGTAGTGTACCACAAAATTTAAATTTTTTGCGGTCTGCTGATCTCCTTTGATTTGTTGAATCCCCCATTCAGAGGGAAATTTAATTACCTGATGCAACGTGGAGGGTATCACTTTCATATCGTGGCTCCATGGCCTTCTAATGATCACGTTATAAGCCATGTGAGTATCGATGACTTGGAACCTAGCTCTTTTGATCACCCCCTCAGCATAAGTGTTAAGCTCAATTTCTCCGTTTGTTATAACCGTAGAGTTATCAAACCCGGATATGGATCGTTCTTTTGGGATTACTTGATTCCCCAGTAGCATTTCTTCCACGACTCTTAGCAAAATGATATCGACGGAACTGCCTGGATCAATCAACACTCTTTTCACGTTAGTGTCATGAATAAGTAGAGATATTACTAGAACATCGTTGTGCGGAAGCATTCATCCGCTGCTATCTGCATCATCGAAGGTTATATCGTCTTCTCCACGAGCATGTTTCTCGTGTGTAATTGTGAACTTTGTGGTTGTTTTGCAAATCACTTCGTTTACTTCTTCACCCCCGTGTATTACGTTAACGGTTCATTTTGGAGAAGGAGTCTTTGGGGGCTCCTGCCTGGTCCTCATATATGCATGTTTACCTTTATTACTAAATAATTCTGTTAAATAACCCTGTTTTAACAAATTTTCTACTTCACCTTGTAAAAATCTGCAATCCGCAGTTTTGTGCCCATGATCGTTGTGAAATTCACACCAGTGATCTGGGTTTCTTCTATTTGGATTCGACCGCATCTCTTTGGGCCACTTAACCTTGTCTACCATGTTCTTCAATATTTAGACAAGTTCAGTAGTACTTATGTTAAAAGTATGATCCCCAATTTGAGTACCACCTCTAGGTCGTTCATCTTGATCTTTTTCTGGATCTAGACGAGGATGAGATTACATATCTTCCTTGTAGTCTATAGTCCGACCTAGTGTTTTCGAACCTGGGGCAGATATCGCGTCTTGAGGGTCCTAAGTAAGTATGGTACCTATTTTTACATGATCTTATATCTGATTCAGGACATCTGGATCTGGAATGATCTTCATATCTCGAACGAGCAATGATATCTTCTTTTATTCTGAGTTTAGTGTTGTACCTGTTATATACATCGTTCCATGTTATGGCGGGGAATTCTCTTAGATTCTCCTTAAGTCGCCTGGTGACTTCTGAGCTTTTATCGTTCAAGTTGCTTGCAAATGCCATGGCTTCCCAATTATCAGGCACCCTGGGTAACTACATTCTTTCTCGTTAAAACCTATCTACAAACTCTCGGAGTAATTCCGTGTCTCCTTGTTTTATTTTGAATATGTCTTCCATTCTCTTCTCAACGTTTTGAGCACCAGAGTGTGCTTTTATAAACGAATCTGCAAGCTCATCACAAGAGTCAATAGAATTTTCAGGGAGAAGAAAATACCAAGTTAGAGCCCCTTTGGTTATTGTTTCCCCAAATTTTTGACAATGACTGATTCAATCTCTTGTTTCGTTAAGTCGTTTCCTTTTACCCTAGTTGTGAAAGCAGTCACATGGTCGTGTGGGTTAGTTGTTCCATTATATTTGGGAACGCCAGGCATTTTAAACTTCTTGGGTATAGGCAAAGGTGCCGCACTTGGCTTCCACGGCTGTTGAGAATAACTATCAACATCGATGCCTTTGATGACAGGTGGTACACCAGGAATTTGTTCGATGTTATCGTTCTGCTCCTTGATCTGTTTATGCATGGTTAACAGTAAATTTTGTAATTCTGAGTTATTAGATATACCTGGTCTCGTTTCGAGAGATTCATTAGGAGTATCTCCTCTTCCTGAGTTTGCCAACCCAGATTGAGGATTTTCCATGGTGATGATGTTATTGGGGTGTGGCGTTGGCGGTGTAGGCAACGCTGCTGGTAATCCTCTCGCAAATTTTTGCAAAGCTTGACTCACATACTCTATAATCATTTGCTTTACATGATCTTGTTCCACAGTTTAATCATTATTACCATGGTTGTTATTGGATCTTTCTGGAGATTGTTCCCTCGAACCACGTGGGGTTCCTGAAGGTGATGGAACTGGGGTTCCACTTCTTTGTTGGTTGTTGTCGTTGGGGTTTGACATAATTCAAAGGATATCACTTGGAAAGTAAACAAAGATTATTAGATTCCTGGTAACGGAACTAATTTGTTTAACCAAAGATTGGACCCTTTGACTAAAGCTTATTTTAAGATGAATACGGGTTACCCATAATCAAGATAATGGGAAAAAGGAATAATAGACAATATTACAGAAATAAAAGATCGAAGTTTATTGTATTCAAGAATCAGATGCCTTTACAAGCTGTATTCCCCTCCCTTATATAGGAGATTCTTATAACGTACGACTCCTGCTATGGTTACTCATTAATGACTAATTATGACATTAATGAGGCGTTACAAAGGATAACGGTAATGGGGATTCAGTTACATAACGTTCGAGTAATCAATTGTGGATCCTTGGATCTGCCCGTAGCTTTGTCTAGATTCATTCTGACCGTGCCTCTCTCCCATTTTGATCAAGTTGATTTTCCCGTGGCTGATAAGTTCGTGGGCTTACTGAACCGTGCCTCTTTGTATCGTACCTCTTCAAAGAGTTACGTCCAGCTGTCATATTTTCCTGTGTCCACGTGACTGGCTGAATTGTCAAAAGAGGCTTACTTGTTAAACTATTTTTTACCAATACATATACGCTTTAATCGTCTACAGACTTTGTCCTTCTAGGACATATTCTAATAGGAGCATTTAAAATGATAATATAGTTACTTTCTTTGGGTCCCCAAATACGTCTAGCATGCTTTGCAATGTATTGCAGATGAATTATCTTTTTATGAACTTCAAGTTCATATTATCTTATTCGAGGATCTAGATGTAGAAATGATAATTCATTCCACCTAATTTTTTCTCAACTATTTTGTCACAACCAAAAACTTAGCTTGTCGTGATAGTACCTAACATGGTACTAGGAAAACCGACAAAACATTTCCAACACTTTTAAATGAAAAAAATGAACTAAAATAAGTTTTCAATAATTAAAGCTCTCATAAATTGAATAGAAGATCAAAACTCAATACGGAAGTTCCCAAAACCAGGGTGTCACTGAGTACATGAGCATCTATACAACACAAGTTAGAAATACTGTTTATGAAACAAACTGAAACTAAATACATAAAGCTGAAAGGTAGGGAAGGAGAATCAAGGTCTGCGGACGCTAGACAACTACCTCAAAATCTCTAAATGACTAAGTTACTCAAATAATCAGCACCCACCATGTTTGGAAATACCTAGATCTGCACACGAAGTACAGGGTGTAGCGTGAGTACAACCAACTCCGTAAGTAACAAGACTAACCATTGGACTGAAAGTAGTGACGAGTTTAAGTAATATAGTGCACATGAGGTATTAACAGTACAAAAACTTACAACAAATATGGCAATAATGTCTCAAAAATTTATAATCTACAAGTAAATATACAAGAATTAAGACATGCTTTCAGGTTTGCAATAAAACTCACCACAGAACAAGGTAGATCTAGTCCAAAATGCAAATAAACCATGGCAGATCCAACCCAAATGTATACAATTGCTAGCATTGCTCCTATTGTGGATTTGCAGACTTGGGAGGGGCTGACCTAACCCACGCGCTATAATAATCCAAATCCTAGCATGAATCAATAAAGCATGCTGCGGCGTGCAGCCCCTTCACATGAATATCACTCACAATATACCCTCAGTCTCACTCAGTCATTAATCCCTCCAGTCTCTCGGGCTCACCAGGATCATGATAATCAGCCCAAACAATGAGGATAAGGTGTATCAAATAAAGGACAATGGAGACTGAGACATATTATGCAAATAATACTTGTGACTGAGTACAATTTGATAACTTAAGCAAATAATTCAACATGTAACCTAAACAGGATTTCTAACATGACTAATAACTCAATTGTTCTAACACATGGTGAAAATACTAGTAACAAAAAGATTATTCAACTGTATAGTTCCATGGAATTCGACCAAGTCACAATTCACACGGTGCACGCCCACACGCCCGTCACCTAGCATGTGCTTCACCTCAACACCAATCGCATAACACGTAATTCGGGGTTTCATACCCTCAGAACCATATTACAAAGTGTTACTTACCTCAAGCTATGCAAATCCCTACTCTGACAAGCCCTTTCCTTGCAAAATGGCCTCCAAATGCCTCGAATCTAGCCAAAAACAGTTCGATACAATCAACATGAGCTAAAGAAAATCAATTCCATAAGGAAATACTAAGTTCTTAGTCGAAGGTCAAACAGTCAACTCAAAGGTTGGCCCTCGGCCCTACATCTCAGAATCTAATAAAATTCACAAAATACAGAAGCCTATTGAACCACGAGTCTAACCATTCAAAATTTACCAAAATCCAATGCCAAATCTTCACTCAAATTCTCTCCAAATCCCTAGCCTCGATTCCCAAAATTACACCTCAAAAAATCATAAACTAGGTGAGGAATTCAATGGGGAAACAAAATTATTGAATAAAATAACTACAACTGACTTACCTCAAGAATCCCTTCGAAATCTCTCTAAAATATCGGCTAAAACCGAGCTTGAAATGTCCAAAATGTTGAAAATTACGGAACCCTTGATTTTAATACACCGCCCAACCTTTTCGCATTTGCAGACCACTTAAGTGCACCTGCGGTTCACTTTTGCAGAATTTCCTCTACCTCTGCGGACATGCCTTACATTTCCTCCTTCACTTCTGTGATGTTTCTTCCGCATCTGCGCTCTCGCAGGTGCGGAAATTCCATCGCACCAGTGCACAAACCCCTAGTTGGCCAACTCAGCTTCTGCACCAAACACGCCGCATTTGCGACCACGCAAGTGCGAAAATCCCTTGCACTTGCGACCTCTAAAATTTCCTCTCCAGGCCGCACTTGCGCTCCACTGCTCGCACTTACGATCAAATTTTCGCAGGTGCAATTGCACCAGAAGACTCCCAGATTCAGCAACCCTTTAACTATAAACCTTGATCTGTTAACCACCCGAACTCCACCCGAGGACCTCGGGACCTCAACCAAATATACCAAGAACTTCTAAAGCACGATATGAACTTATTCGAGCCTTCAAATCACATCAAAGCAATGATAAAACCTACGAATCACTCATCGATTCAAGCCTAATGAAATACGAACTTCCAACTTCAACATTCGACGTCGAAACATATCAAATCAAGTCTGATTGACCTCAAATTTTGCACACAATTCACAAATAACACAACGGACCTACTCCAACTCATGGAACCCTAATCCGAGTCCGGTAACCACAAATTTAACTCTTGATCAAACTTATAAATTTCCAAAGCTTCTAATTTTTCAACTTTCGCCATTTCAAGCCTAATTGAACTACGGACCTCGAAATCACTATACGGACACGCTCCTAAGTCCAAAATCACCCAACGGAGCTAACAGAACCATCACAATTTCATTCCACAGTCATTTACACATAATTCACATCTGGTCAACCTTTTTAACTTAAGCCTTCAACCCATGAGACTAAGTGTCTCAACTCATTCTGAAACCTCTCCGAACCCGAACTAACTACGCCTGCAAGTCTCATAACAACAATTAAGCAAGGAATGAGTAGTAAATGGGGAAACGGGGCTACAATTCTTAAAATGTACGGCCGAGTCGTTACGTCCTCCCCCTCTTAAGCAAATGTTCATGCTCGAACGGGTCTACAAATGTACTTGGAGTCTCAAATAGGCGTGGATATATCCTTCACATCTCCTGCTCGGTCTCCCAAGTAGACTCATCAACTGACCGACCTCTCCACTGCACCTTCACTGAAGCTATATCTTTTGACCTTAACTTTCGAACTTGCCGACCCAAAATGGCCACCGACTCAACATCATAAGTCAAATCACCATCTAACTGAACTGTGCTGAAATCCAAAACATGAGAAGGATCGCCGACATACTTTCGGAGCATTGAAACATGAAATAGTGGATGCACACTTGACATACTAGGTGGCAAGGAAAACTTGTAAGCCATCTCTCCAATCCTCTGAAACACCTCAAGATGCCGAATATACCGAGGACTTAACTTGCCCTTCTTCTCGAACCTCATAACACCATTCATGGCTGAAACCTTGAGCAGTACCTTCTCCCCAACCATGTAGGAAACATCGCGAACCTTCCTATTGGTGTAACTCTTGTGTCAATATTGAAACGTGCGAAGCCGATCCTGAATCAATTTAACCTTATCCAAAGCATCCAGAACCAAGTCAGTACCCAATAGTCAGCCTCAACTGGCTCAAACCATCCCACCGGGAGACCCACACTGTCTCCCATACAAAGCCTCATACGGAGCCATTTGAATGCTTGATTGGTAGCAGTTGTCATAGGAAAACTCTACAAGTGGCAGAAACTGATCCTATGAACCCCTGAAATCTATGACACAAGCGCGAAACATATCCTCCAATATCTGAATAGTTCGCTCAGACTGCCTGTCCGTCTAAGAGTGAAATGCTATACTCAACTTAACCTATGTGCCCAACTCTTGCAGCACGACTCTCCAAAACTGTGATGTAAATTACGTGCCCTGATATGAAATGATGGACATTGGCACACCGTGAAGGCGAAAAATCTCGCGACTGTAAATCTCAGCCAACCGCTCTGAAGAATAAGTAGTCCCAAATGGAATAAAGTGCGGGAACTTGGTCAACCGATCCATAATCCCACAAATGGAATCAAACTTCCTCGAAGTCTGCGGGAGTCCAACTAAGAAATCAATGGTGATATGCTCCCATTTACACTCCGGAATCTCATACCTCTAAAGCAATCTGCCCCGTCTCTGATTCTCATACTTCACATGATGATAGAGGCACCGAGCTACAAACCCTACTATATCCTTCTTCATCCTCGTCCACTAATAGTGCTGCCTTAACTCCTAGTAAATCTTTGCGGCACCCGGATGAATGGAATACCACAAACTCTAGGCCTCTTCAAGAATCAACTCATGTAACCCATCTACCTTAGGCAGACAAATCCGACCCTGCATCCTCTACTACTTTTTTAGTAACATCCTTGGCATCACTGTGCTGAAACGTGTCCTTAAGGACAAGCAAACGGGGATCATCCTACTAGCGCTCTCTGATGCGATCATATAAGGAAGACCTAGAAACCACACAAGCTAGAACCTGGCTGGGCTCCGAAACATCTAATCTAACGAACTGGTTGGCCAAGTCCTGAACATCAACTGCAAGCGATATCTCATCATAGGAATGAATGCAATGCTACCCATACTCACTACCTTCCTACTCAAGGCATTGACCACCACATTGGCCTTATTGAGATGATACAGAATAGTGATATCATAGTCCTTTAGCCGCTCCAACCATCTCCATTGTCTCAAAGTTAGATCCTTTTGTTTGAACAATTGTTGGAGACTCTGATGATCCATAAAAACCTCACAAGACACACCTTAGAGATAATGCCTCCAAATCTTCAATGCATGAACGATGGCAGCCAACTCCAAATCATGGACATGGTAGATCTTCTCATTAGGTTTAATCATGCCACAACACACCTGAATAAAATATATGACACGGTTCTATGCAATAATAATTACCAACTAGGAGTCGGGGTTGAATCCACTTGGAGTTGTGACGGGAGTTAGGAGTATATATTTGAATCAAGAAAATGGTTATCTAGATTACATTTCCAAACACAATTCAGTTTTCTATTTATACTTTTGATCTCATGATTGCAAGATAAAGGAAATAGACTAAAGATAAATGTTTTTAAGGTTTTCCAAATGGGTAAAAGGTCTGGGGTTGTGACCATAACCTAGGAGTTATCTTAATGGGGTAAAGATATTAATGCTTATTTTGTTGATTATGGTGTATTAGAGCTCACAACTCTACACTACCCACTCAATAACTCTCGTTCAGAGAGTAGTTTTGTCAATTTGGCTTTCTCAAGACCAAATGGGTATCAACCAAAGCCTTTGATAAGAGCTCAAGTGGTGTCACTACTATTTCTAGGTTGAAACCTTTAATTGGGTTAATAAATCTCTCAATTGACCTAGTTGCTTGTTAGCTAAATTCTTCTAGACTAGATCTCTCTTTCTCAAGCAGAGACTAAGTCAAATAGGCATAACTTAATGTTTGCAACCGTTAATTCTAAAATTTAAGCATGAACTAAGTTAAATAATCAACATCCAACATGAGCACACACTAAATTAGATACCCAAAAGGTTTATACACTAGGGTTGGGTCACAACCCTAGTAAAGTCTAGCTACTCATAATGAAAATTGCAGAAAAGAGAAGAAAAGCTAATTTACACACTAGTGTTGGGTCACAACCCTAGTGAAATTCTAGCTACTCATAATGGAATTTGCAGAAAATAGAGAAGAAAAGCTAATTAAACTCATAACGGAAGATTAAAATGATGAAATCTAATGTAAATACACCAAAATAATGTAAAACTTCCTAAATTAGTAAAGAAAAATGGCTACAACAGCTTCAGATGATCTAAACCTGGCCTAATTTTGTGAAACTTGTCTATTTATACAGGGCCAAAAATCTCGAACGAAAATGTCCCTCGAGAGGTTCTGCGGCCGCAAAATTCCATGTGTCATATGCAGATTTCTTTAGCTGGCAGGAAGTGGAGTTCTGCGGCCGCACATTTCTGAACTGCGACCATGAGGCAATATTTTGTGGCCGCACATTTTTGGACTGCGGCCACAAGGCAATCTTCTGCGGCGGCACAATTATTATGCGTTCCGCAATTCACAAAGGCTATTAGACTTGGTCTTTGTGCATACTCTCGGATCTTTGACTCTTAGCCCAGTTCTGTGACCGCCTAATTCATGTGTGTTTCGCATATTGCTGAAAGGTATGCTAAATTTTTCTTCTTGTGTTGCGGCCACATATGGAATTCTGCGATCCGCAATTTCTTCTGCAACCGCAAAATTCCTTCTGCAGACCGCACATTTGTGCTTCTGCTCCCTTTATTGCCTTGTGCTTTGGGAGACTCTTTTTTGAGTCGGATTTCATCTCAAGAGACCAAACTTCCAGTATTTCTGCAATTTCATAGAATTTCGTTAGTTCTGGGAACACAATTCAATACTTCCGGACTAAAACAAAAGCTAAATAGTGCTAATAAGCATTCAAAATTTACACTTATCAACTCCTCCAAACTTAAGTTTTTGCATGTCCTCAAGCAAATAAATTTGTTCCCACCTCCAACAGTTAAGGGTCATTTCAGCAATTCAAAGGTCATCCATCCACACATCAGTTGGGACCAATAATTACCCACGTTACTCATGTATTTTCAACAAGATGACAAGTTAAGCATTCATGTGCATATAGTTCTAATGTGACATTTGTGCTTCAAGAACTGGTGTTACTCATCAAGGAATCTTTATCTATCATATAGGTCATGGTGGACTCCATATTCTTCCTTCTCTACGTTCCATTTTCTAGGCTCACTTAAGAAATTTAGCACTCAATCCAAAGATTTATGAAAGGTTCACTCATCTCACTCAACAGAATGCCACAAGTACGACTTCAAGTACCATAGGCTTGCCCCTCATGTAGATCACCACTAATGTAAGTTCACTCGGCTTGAAATCAAGTAGGACTTCTTTCAGGATGTAATGAAGGCTTTTGCATTAGGGTCGAATACCGTATGGGTGAGTGGTTACACCTTTCCTTAAGCACTCCATCTTTCATTTCTCGATTCACACTTTGCCAATTCCTAGAGGCGCTATCTTTTCATTGGGGACTATATACACTTAACATCACTCTTTCTTGATCATTTCATTCTTTTTATCCCTTTTTGATTTCTCCATGTTTGGGATCATTACCTCTTTTTGGATCCATTCAACCCTTCCACGTATTCATTTTTTGCATTTTTCTTACCTTGTCTTTTCATAGAGATCATTTCTTTTATCTTTATATGCCTTGATACCTTTTTCAAGTTCCTCGTCTCTCGCCCAAACTTACATTTTAAGCCATTTGTTTCACGAGAGTGTTAAGGAAAGCTCGGGTACCAAGAGAGGGTCATGACCGAATTGGTAAAGGCTTGTAACATGGTTATTAATTGAGAAAGGCTAGAGGCTCAAAGGGGTTGACTAGGGATAATGACATTGGTTGGCAATAGAAAAATCATACGGGCCAAGGAGAGCCTACAATCACTTCTCAAACCAAGAAAAACTTAGGATTTCTCCTTGAAACACATTCGGGGCAAGTTCTAGACCCTTCACACGAATACATGGACTAGCAACAATTCATCTCACCCCTCACACAACCAGATTGTTAAAGAGGACAGAGTCAAGGGCCCACAATGACCACTTTCAAGGTTAAATATCACTATGGTTTAATTAAACCACTCGATGATTTCCAAAGTCAACACAAGAGTCACAAAGTCACTAACTAGAGTTATTTCTTCAAATAAAACTTGTCTCTAACCATAAACACGTAGTGTGTTGGTACCAATTGAAGCATGGTTGACTCTTCGAGCATGACTTAATTAGGTCTTTTTTATTCATTACTACTACTATTATTGCCTAAACACAATATGGACTCATTCCTTTAAGAAGGTTGTCACGCTATCCATCATTGCAACAAGTCACCTGGTTCGCACAACAACTACCTTTGGAAAGAACCATGGAATTAAGAAAACCAAAGGCTTATTATCTACTAAAACATAAAAAGAAGCCACTAAATCAAACAAATAACTAATAAAGAAACAAAAATAAAGAAGCTAATAAGAAAAAAATACTTAAGATATAATGAATATACATAATGAGAGAAAGAGAGAGAACATATACATAATAAGAAAAGAGAAAATAATATCAAGTTATTACATGCCAATTGTCTCAGAATGTATCAAATATAATCAACAAACTCCACCCCCACCCACCCCCTACCCCCCGAATAAAGATAAGCGTTGCCCCTGATGCTTAAAAAATGAGAGTAAAATAGGGGAAAGAGTGAAGAAAACTCCCTATGGCTCCTTGGACATCTCTGTGTCCCCAACAATGTCACCGTCCACAAGCTCATCAACCTGAATCTCATCATCCTCAACTCTGGGTGTGGCTGGTTTGGTGAACATCTGACGCACTGCCTCGATAGTGTTGGCAGCAAGGTCTGGCTCCTCACACAAGCCAACTAGTGTCATCGGTGTTGTTAGTGTTGTAGGATCTGAGCCTGAATGGTATGGGTCAATCATCATGTCAAAGGGGAGATCTCCGGCTAGAGCAAGCCTGGTCACCTGTCTCCGGAGCTTGTCCACTGACTTCTCATTGGTCTAGGACTTTCTCATCTTTTTTACTTCTTTTCCCAACTCTTCAATCATTGACCCGTGTTGTACCAAGGTAGCCATAATAATGTTATGGTTCTTTAGGAGCTTCCTTAATGTCCCTTCAACTCTCGGGAGAAACTGAGGTGCCTGAGCAGTAGACTATGTTGCAACAGTACTGGATAAGTTAGATAGCTTTGCAGTGGCTCTCTACATCCAGTTGTTGAGGCTCGCCAATGTCTGGGAGACTCGTAGCATAGTAGGCATGGGCACCAGCTTCGAAAATGAGGTCAGAGCTGTGGAAGGAACTATAGTAGGGGTTGCGGATGATGGTAGAGGCATAATAACGGCACTCGAGGAAGGCTCGACTAAAGTGGACAGAACATCATCTACCTCAGTAGCTACCGTAGCGGGCTCATCAGAATAGTCCATGGTGGTAGGAGGTTGAACTTTCTTCTTTGGATTTTTCGCATCCATCAATGAATACCAAGTAAAAGTCTTCTTCGGCCTCACCTTTGTGTCATAATCCCTCGACTCTACACTTGAATCTGTGAGATATTCTGTAATAGTGTTGGGATACGGGTAGAATGAGTCATCTTGCCGAGCAATCACTGAGATGTTGGCCGACATCACGGCATCCACATTGATAAGGTACCCGTCCATAATAGAAGCAACCAAAACTTCCCGAGGAATCGGAAAGTAACTCTCATTCTGACTCAAGTCCAATCTGCTTCAGACAAAGGTTTGCCACCACTTCGCCTCGAAACTGAGAGTGCTCTGGTGGATAGGAACCCCAATGACAATCCATAGAGGTGGTGGCCCTAGTGCTTCTAGAATCTCCGCTAACCAAGGTCGGGTTGCGTCTCCCAATGCATACTTCTCCAAATACTCCTTTGGCTGAACATCTTCGTAGCCCAAGTATGTGTTGAGTGTATGTTGATCAAATCTCACTTTTACGTTACGTACTTTAGTCACTTTTGCCCCCTTTTTGATTTGAGCCATATTTGCATAGAATATCCGGACCAAGTACTCTTTGGCGTCCACTACACTTTGAGTAAACCACATCCACCCCTTGCGTTCCCTGTATTGTCTCAACACAGTTGGGTTATACCGTTCCAAATATTTCAATAGAAACTGTCGCTCAAGAGTTAGCGACCTCACTGGCCACCATGTAAAAAAGCTGGTGAAAGCATCCAAACTAACAAATCAATCCTCCCAAACCTCTTTCTTCTTCAACCTTTCGAGGTCGGCAGCTGTAGCATCTCCCCCCTGCCTATCCCCGAACTGGTGTAACCTGTGCCTCAAGGACAGGTGTGGCCGATGGCTCAGAAGGATGACTAGCACTCTCCGAGTCCTCAGAAGTGCTATGAGATGAGGACGGCTAGTCCCTGAGTTGGTACCTCCCTTCTGGCAGTGACTGTACGGTCGGCTACTCCTAAATAGAGGTAGAGTTACCCTCTGATAATTCCCTAGACAGGACATATGAGCTCGTGTCAGAAAGATCTACACCTCTCCCCCTGCCAGGTATAGATATTTGTGTTTTGTTGGCCAAGGGGTAGGACACTCTTGCCTCGACCCCGAGAAGGTTCACCCCTCCCTTTAGAAGTGTCGCCTCTGCCTCTAGATTGAACCATTGTATGTATCAATAAAAGTCGATTGTTAGTTTTAATTTAATGTTTAGACATACACGTGAGATATGCAAGTATACACCAGAAAACACAACAGTTAAAGCATGCTTGTAGGAGAAGGATCTGCGGTCCACACAATTTTCTTATGGCCGTAGATGAGGCCTTGTGCACCGCACAATTTTTTTTTGCGGCCATAGAAGTAAAGTGTGGGCCGCGAAATTTCACTTGCGGCCGCATCTCTGAAACCCAAATATGCCAACTATCTGATGACAAAGAATTGGTTGATGTGTGACTGCAACACGATTTCTACGGTCCACAAAATTAAACATGTGGCAGCACATTAGAGTCTCAAAGTAAGGACGCTCTGATGACAGTACAATTGTATTTCTGCGGCCGCAATGGGAATTCTGCGGTCGGCATATTTTCCCTTGCGGCCGCAGATCCCTTCTTCACTAATGATACCCAAGAATCAATTTATGCAGACCGCACAAATTCAGGTTCGGCCGTAGTTCAAAAATTATGAACAATCAGTTATTTCATTCTAGGTTTTGCAATTGTGTGCTCAATTTGACATGGTAACATCATAGATGCATCAAAATATTTTGACTCATACCCCATAGAGCATGTATTAGTTAATCCACTATAAATTTACCCCCCACATGGAAGCACAATTGAATTTTATTGACAAATGGCCTAAAAATGACTAAAAGTCTACAAATTAAAAGAAAAAAGATTAACAAGAAATTGAAGTATACCAGATGAATGAGTGTGATGAGTGGCTGATCAAAGATGTTCAGTGTGCGGACAGATAGAATCACCAAGAGAATACAATTTTTGTGCTTAGAGAGAGAAAAATGTAACAAATGCCCTAATTCCTATATTTATACGACTTGGGTAGCTAAGGGAAAGAAGGGCGAGTGCATCCGCACAATTTCATTTTGCGGTTGCACATCGACCTTTTCTCTGACAGACTAAACTTCAGAGAGTTGACATTTCCACCTTTCATTTGTGCGGTCCACAAGCTCATTGTGCGGCCATATTGCACTTTTGTTGCAGAAACCATAAATGTGATGTCCGCACAAATCAACTGCAGTCCGCACTTATTTCAACATTTAGCCACAGTTTTTACCACAGTTCCTGTTAGTCACACTCTGCCCTGTAGCACATTTCAAATAAAGTTAGAACAAAAATAACACCTATCTACCAAAGGAAAGAGAAAAGAAACATGGGTTGCCTCCCAAGAAGCGCCTGATTTAACGTCGCAGCACGACGCAAAATAGCATCAATTGAAATGAATGACCGCCATGATATGGCTATCTCCAACCTTTCCCAAATAGTGCTTCACCCGGTGACCATTAACTCGGAATAATTCATTGTTTTTGTTTTTCAAGTCCAATGCACCGAAAGGTGTCACACCCGCAATTTCAAAAGGACCACCCCATTTAGACTTTAACTTCCCGGGAAACATCCTCAACCTTGAGTTGAACAACATCACAAGATCTCTCACCTTAAACTCTTTGTTCCAATTTTATTTATCATGAAGATATTTCATCTTTTCTTTGTACAAGGAAGAGCTTGAGTAGGTATGGTACCAGAATTTATCCAATTCATTCAAATGTGCAACCCTCAAGTTAGCGGCTACATCCCAATCAAGATTCAACTTCATTAGAGCCCACATGGCCTTATGCTCAAGCTCCACCAGAAGGTGACAAGCTTTCCCGAACACCAACCGGTATGGTGACATCCTGATAGGTTTTTTGTAAGTTGTCTGATAAGCCCATAATGCATCATCAAGCTTCTTGGACCAATCCATCCGGTTAGCATTCACTATTTTGGACAAAATACTCGTTATCTCTCGGTTAGACACTTCCACTTGACTTCTAGCTTGTGGATGAAAGGGAGTCGTAACTTTATGAGTAACACCATACTTGCTAAGAAAAGTTTTGAAAGCCTTGTTACAGAAATGTAACCCCCCCCCCATCACTTATAATTGTCCGTGGAGTACCAAACCTTGTGAAAATATTCTTCTTCAAGAACGCCACCACACTTCTCTCCTCATTGTTGGGTAGAGCAACTGTTTCAACCCATTTAAACACATAATCCACCTCGACCAAGATGTAGGTGTTTCCAAAAGAACTCACAAAAGGAGTGAAGTCAATACCCCACATCTTTTCACTAGATCACTAGTATCCTTGTACAGAGTGCGCCAATAGAAACCACAACTCAACACTTTGGCTGCCGTCCGTGCTCCACCATGATGACCACCATACGGCGAAGAATGACAAGCCCCAAGAATTTCACCTTGGTCTTCTTCCGGTACACATATTTTAATCACCTTATCCGTACAACTCTGGAAAAATGTATGTTTCATCTCATTAATAATGTTGACAATCCCGTTAGAGCTTCTTCCTTTGGTTTGAAAAGAACTCATCCGGGATGATTCCACACATAAGGAAATTTTCCAGATCCGCGAACCATGGCACCTCTTTCATTGAAATAGCCAAAAGTTGCTCGTCAGGGAAGGAGTCATTAATTTCAAGGCCATCATGTGGCCTCCCCTCCTCCTCTAAACGAGAGAAGCGGTCTGCCACTTGGTTTTCACTCCCTTTTTCTATCTTGGATGTTAATATTAAACTCTTGCAACAAAGCACCCATCTCATCAACCAAGCTTTGGATTTCTTCTTGATCATAAGATTACGAAGCGCCTCATGATCCGTGTGGACAATGACCTTTGCACCCATCAAGTATGGGCGGAACTTCTCAATTGCAAACACAATGACAACGAGCTCTTTCTTCGTAACGGTGTAGTTGACTTGGGAACTATTCATGGTCTTACTAGCATAGTAGACTAGATGAAAATCTTGTTGATGCGTTTCCCCAAAACATCCCCAAGCGCTACGTCACTTGCATCACATATGAGTTCAAAAGGGACACTCCAATTTGGAGCGGTGATGATGAGAGTAGTTGTCAACTTGAACTTCAACAATTCAAAAGCTCTCATGCAATCATAATTGAAGTTGAACTTAGCATCTTTCTCAAGAAGCTTGCACAACGGATTCACCACCTTAGAGAAATCTTTGATGAAGTGTCAGTAGACACCCGTGTGGCCTAAGAAACTCCGCACACCCTTTACCGAAGTTGGAGATAGAAGTTTAAAAATCAGTTCAATCTTTGCCTTGTCAACTTCAATACCATTCTTTGACATTTTGTGGTCAATGATAATGCCTTCCTCGACCAATAAATGACATTTCTTGTTACACCCCATATTTTCGTACGTGAAAGTACGCCATAAATAAATTGATGAAGCTCGGAAATGAGATGTTATATCCCGCATTTTTGTATGTTAAACTTTTATCGTAAGTTAATCAACATAAGCTCATGAATGACATTATTTTGGGATTATAAGTATTATAGTATTTCAAACAAGTGATAAGTACATTCATGAAGGGGAGAGGGTAAGTAAATCGAAGAAAATAAATTTCGTCGAAGTTTGACAATTTGGGATAAAATACGGTCCAAGCTATAATACCCGGTATTTATGGACTAGTACGATACAATATACCATATGACCATGATAGTAAAGTGTATAAAGTGTGTTAAAAGTAAGTAATATTTATGTAATTTGATATAATTCTTAATTGTGATGATAATTGGGTAATTATGGATTTTTAAGTGGGAGATTAATTTGTAAATGGAATTTTTGGATAACGCTTAAGGGGGACACCCCCCTCAACGTGGCAGCAAGCATGAAGGCTTAATCAAGCGTAATGTGACTAAGTAATTCTTGACATTAGGTAGCATAATTTGGGAATTCTTTGACCAAGTCACCACACAAGTAGGTCCCACACCCAAAGACATAAAGACCTCTCTAAATCCACCTTGCATCTCTACAAGGTAATAGAGAAAATTCCGCAAGTATCATCCAAGACTTCTCAAATTAAAAGAGAGATATCACATGATTTTAATGGCAATGTGAGTTACTTCAACAACTCATACGATATTTCATCTTATCCACGCGAGGTTGTGCAATTTTAAGGGAGTACGGTGCAATCTTTCTCAAGAATATCATATGAATTTTTCCCTACTTCGATCCGCCGTTACGTGTTTTGTCGCAAAAGATGTGTGTTAGAGGATTTGTCAAAAGAATTGGTTTAGGTATGTTAAGGGTATCCCTTCTTTCTTTTTGGCATGATCTATACGACACAAACTAAACGAGCAAATGCACAACTTTCATAAATGATTCTATTTATAGAAATTCTAGAGATGTGTATATTCTTATTTCCCATAAGTCTTATTATTCTATCGTCTGTTCATGGGTCTCAGAAAATACGTAAGTTGATAAAGTCTATTTCATGATATTAATCAGAGGTATAATGGTCTTATGACACTCCGAAAGATTTTATTGACGTACTTCTCATGCATTGCATTTATTTACATTGACCCATGACCAGATGGCATTATATACGTGTATATATGTATATTATATGTATATGGGATATGAGAAAAGGTTACGGCATTATATAAGCACCACCACCTGATCAGCTGTTATACACTGATGATTTTGCCCACAGTAGTCTAGATGATATGATAGGATGTCCTCTGAGGCTTGATGATGTTATGAACACATATACCTATGCAAAACATGAAATTCATTCGCATATGCATGACACTATAAGTATTACATGATTTACAGAGTTATCAAGACTTACATGCCGAGTCTTTTACTCCATGTTTCTCTCGTGTCTATTATCTATTATTTACTGATTATCATTACTTACATACTCGGTACATTATTTGTACTGACATCCCTTTTGCTTGGGGACACTGTGTTTCATGTCCGTAAGTCCTGATAGACAGGTCAAGAGTCCTCCACGTAGGCTATCAGCTCATCGGAAGATGTTGGTGCGCTCCATATGCTCTAGAGTTGCTTATTTGGTCACTATGATTTAGACGTGTATTGTTTGGTATGACGGGGCTCTATCCCGACCTTTATGGTAAGTATGTACTCTTAGAGGCTTGTAGACATATGTCATGTATACGAATACTTGTATGGCCTTGTCGGCCTATACGTTAAGTATATAATGGATCACATTGGCCTTATAGGTATGTCACAAGTATGAGTTTCTATATTAAGTTGGCTCGTTCTATGTCGTATATTCCCTCATGCTTACTCTGGTTATCTCATGACGCCCCTTATGGACCACTTACCTGATGATGTCACAAGAAATATACTTTCTGTTGGTACTTGGTTGAGTAAGGTACCGGGTGCTCGTCGCGGCCCATCGGTTTGGATCGTGACAAAAATTTTATCAGAGCCATTCTGTCCTAGGGAGTCTACAAGTCGTGTCTAGTAGAGTCTTGTTTATGGATGTGACGTGTACCACACTTATAGGCTCCTACAGGGCATTTAGGACTGCCACTCTTTTATCTTACTCTAGATCGTGTGGTAGAGCTCAGTCGTAGAAATTAAAATTCCTAAACTTTATATTATTCATAATATGACGATGCCTACATCTAGAAAGCCAGTTGGTAAGATAATGAATGTGGCTATGGAAGATTTGAGTCAAAGGAACTCGATTTCTAAAGATGTTTTTGATGAGTAAATGTAAGGTCTTCAGTAGATCATGTGTGTACTAAGACTTGTAAGCCTCTTTGATAAGGAGTCTTAAGGCAGTAATATCTATCCATCCTTATGGTTAAAGGCAATGAGAGATTCAGAAGATAGATTCAGAATTCAACATGTAAAAGAAGCAAGAAGAAGAAGGGTACGAGGCGCCCAGTTAATGAAGATTATCAGTATTTACAATTCAGGCAGAGGAATATAAGCCTTTTGAGTTACCTTCAATTGTAATAGAGGTATGTACAATTAGTCACACCCATCTCAGTTATACTCCATGGGAGCCAACAGATATAGTTTAAGAAAAGGACAGGATAAGATCCAGTTGGGGTTAAAGTAACCCAAAATATTGGATGGATTGTTAGCGTTAGTTTACATTTTCTAAGGATATTACAAACGCAGTAACAATTCACCTTGTGAGACGCCCAGATGGTGCACTCCAAAATAGTACAACTAGATATGAGTACTACAAAGATAGGCACTGGAAGACTTGAAGGGATAAATATTACCTTATTGTGGCTTCCGTACCTAGTGTTGATACCCAATTTTTCCTCAAATTATTTTTAACTTGCATATATACCTTCAAAATCAATTTTTATAATAATTGGCATTTTTTCTATAATTTTCCCATATTTTATTAATTTATTTCTAATTTATCCAGTACTTTTATATCCAATAATTAATCATAAATTGCATTACAAATAGTTTAAAAATATTCCTTGGTTTAATATATCATTTTTTATCCTATTAGGATTTAATTATTTAACAAATTAGCCATATTGGTATAATTTGACTATAATTGCAATAATTTGCAATTATAGCCTGATTGCCTATTTTATGCCATTTTTACCAAATAATTAGCCATTTGTATTTTAAATACTAATTAATTACTTTAATTTCATCTACTAAGCATCAATTTCATTTTTTATAGTTATTAACCATTTTTTATTAATCATTTATCTATTTTTAAATGTGTATTTAACAAATAGCCACTTTTAATCCTTATTTTAGCCTAATCTACCCAGATCCCTTAACCCATTCAATCAACCCAATACCCACAGCCCAGTTTTACAACTACCCGTTCCAAACCTAAATCTCATCCTGACCGTTGATCAAAATTGATCAACGATCCGGATTTAACCGTATCAAATTAAGACTTACTGACTATACCCCATCTTTAATTTCCCCCGTTTCATTTTCTCACCCGTCTCTCTATCTCCCTCTCTAAGACTCTCTCTAGAATCTTCCCCACTTTTAAGCTTTGTCTCTCCTTCTCCGGCCACTTCCCTTGCCGGAAACTATGGGGTTCTCACCCCTCCTCGACCCTACGGCTCTGCCTTTCCTTTCTGTGTCACTGATGAAGGTTTTCAAGTGACCCTGAGGCGACATGCTCCCATATCCGGTCTCATGCCATGTTTTTCGGCCTCCTATGGCCGTTCGAGTAAGGCCTTTGCATTTTTCGGCCAAATGTCGGTAATATCTAAGTCTCTCTTCTCTTTTGGGTTTTCTATGAAAACCCTAGTTATAAGATCTGCCGATCTTCCTAGATCTGTGATAGATCTATGTTTATTCTGAGGTTTTCACTTGTTCTCTCTTAAAACCCCTTTGTTTTTCAAGAGATTATTCATTTTTCAAGAACTAGGGTTCTTAAAACCCCTTTTTAAAATGATTTCTTTCTGACTTTTAGTATTATCCTATGATTTTTATTATGTTTAAACTTTTACTCGAGCTTTTCCCCTTTTGTCTGACCTATTTTTCTAAAACCCTAAGTCTTGGTTTTAATATGTGATTTTGAGTTCGTCTTTGATAATATGCATATGTGTTTGTTTATCATGAACAGTCTGTGCTCTGTATTTTTTTTTCCACTCTTTGTGTTTATTCTGTTAATTCCTTCAAATCGTTTAGACCATGTGCTCTATGTGAATCCCCTGATTTATGTGACTATGTTTTCTTGCTAGGGTTTCTGATTCTTGCCTATTATGAGTCTTATTCCGTTTGTTCTCATAAATTTATGCTAGTTTCTCCTAAATCAGTACGATTTTCTATTTGTGAGTCATTGAATCCCTGTGATTGATTATTTACTGATCTCGCACGATATTCTCTATTGATTTTAACCTCTTGAAATATATTTTTACCTTATTCTATAGTCGACTAGGCTATTAAACTGATTCTCAAGTCTTTCCTTAATTATAATATTTTAAATCTAGTCTCTATTACATGTGACATACTTGCATTATACTTATGCTTATTTCCTTATATGTCATGTTTAGTCTTACATGATTTCATTCCTTATTTGCCATTGTCTATTACCGTTTGAGTCTAATTCCTTGATTAAAGGAAGTGCTTATGCTGATTTGATTCTAGTTGGTACATATTTCTATAATTATCACTAACTATGATTCTTGCCTTATTCTCTACTTAGTTTTAAAAACTATGAATACACTACTCTTTCATTAACATCGGACACACACAAGCATACTCATTGCTCTCTCTTACTTTCCTACACATTCTCTCTTGCTTCTCTTATTGACTACTGGCTACTCAGTCAGCTGAAAGCCAAGACTGAGTAACTTGCTGCTCTACTGTTATATTGCTCTAATATATTGTTGCTCTATTGCTCTGAACACTACTGTCCTATTACTCTACTTCCCTGCACACTACTGTTCTATTCTCTCTCTCTCTATACTGGTATGTCTTCTATTTGATTTATAGCATCCAAAACAACATGTTTTTATTCGTATGGAACTTTCTATTATTTCTTTTATGCTTTTACTTATGGTTCTGTTGTTTAACTTGCTATTAGCATGCCTCTTTTCTAGTTCATTGATGTGATTACCCTTCCCTTATTTCAGCATGTCTACTGCTTCTCCTACTTGTTTACTACAATTATGCCTTACTCCCTAACCCCAGTATATTATCAGCACACTTTCTCTTATTTCTTTTATGCTTTTACTTATGGTTCTGATGTTTAACTTGCTATTAGCATGCCTCTTTGCTAGTTCATTGATGTGATTACCCTTCCCTTATTTCAGCATGTCTACTGCTTCTCCTACTTGTTTACTACAATTATGCCTTACTCCCTAACCCCAGTATATTATCAGCACACTTTCTCTTATTTCTTTTATGCTTTTACTTATGGTTCTGATGTTTAACTTGCTATTAGCATGCCTCTTTGCTAGTTCATTAATGTGATTACCCTTCCCATATTTCAGCATGTCTACTGCTTCTCCTACTTGTTTACTACAATTCTGCCTTACTCTCTAACCCCAGTATATTATCAGCATGTATTCATGATCCCCCTAGCTACTAAGTAATCCTGAATCCCTTCCCTGAACCTAATGTATGAAGTTGTTTAGCATCCCTCAATCTAATGCTTTTAAGCTCCTGGCATGAACATTTTGTGAAAGAATGTGCTATGACAGTTTAAGTCTTGTAATACTTTTTTGAGGCCTACTTGTGTGCAAGCATGTTCCTATGTCCTTCATACCTGTCCCCAATCCCTCATCTCCTTGCCAGTGGTTGCTGAACTTGTCTTAATTCCTTTTTATTGTTCTGTGTGTGCTGTTTGAGTATGTTGGTTGTGCTACTGCCTTACCCTTTTCAAGCTAATTTTCATTAAACCTCTCTCTTTCTCAAAACTGTTTTAAAATTATTCTTACTCACTATGAGCACTTCCACTATACTCTTAGACAATAGGTTTTGCCCCTCTTGTGTGAGCATTGCCTTGGGACCCTTGAGCTCCCTCTGAACTTTGACACGCAAGAGCTGGCCTTTCCACACTTCACTTACTCCATCTTAGCTATGAAATCTGGGTTTGAGCACTGCCTTGGATCCCTTGAGATCCTTAGGGAACTTTGACACACCTGGATCATGTGAAGGGTTGTGAACCAATGGCATTTGAGGATCTGGAAACTTGGGCCTCCAATGGAAGGCTCCATATAGTTAACTTCTTATTTTCCTTATGTAATTCATATTCAGAGGTTTGTAATAATTTGTAAAAATTATTCTGGGGTTGGATAGTGGAAATGGGTGGGGATATGCATGCTATAGTATAAGTATGGGTAGATGTCATGTTTTTCTAGGTTCTGTCGCGCCTCCTTTTTCCTCTCCTTTAGGATCGGTCAGGGTTTTTGACATTTTTGGACAACTCCTTTAAGGAAGAGTGAAGAAGGAGTAAGGTTAGGGAGTAAGGCAGAATTGTAGTAAACAAGTAGGAGAAGCAGTAGACAAGCTGAAATAAGGGAAGGGTAATTAACAAAATAAACACAAAGAGTGGAAAACAAAATACAGAGCACAGACTGTTCATGATAAACAAACACATATGCATATTATCAAAGACGAACTCAAAATCACATATTAAAACCAAGAAACTTAGGGTTTTAGAAAAATAGGTCAGACAAAAGGGGAAAAGCTCGAGTAAACATTTAAACATAATAAAAATCATAGGATAATACTAAAAGTCAGAAAGAAATCGCTTTAAAAAGGGGTTTTAAGAACCCTAGTTCTTGAAAAATGAATAATTTCTTGAAAAACAAAGGGGTTTCAAGAGAGAACAAGTGAAAACCTCAGAATAAACATAGATCTATCACAAATCTAGGAAGATCGGCAGATATTAGAATTAGGGTTTCCATAGAAAACCCAAAAGAGAAGAGAGACTTAGATATTACCGACATTTGGCTGAAAAATGCAAAGGCCTTACTCGAACGGACATAGGAGGCTGAAAAAACATGGCATGAGACCGGAGATGGGAGCGTGTTGCCTCAGGGTCGCGTGAAAACCTTCATCAGTGACACAGACAGGAAAGGCAGAGATGTAGGGTCGAGGAGGGGTGAGAACCCCATAGTTTCCGGCAAGGGAGGTGGCCGGAGAAGGAGAGACAAAGCTTAAAAGGGGGGAAGATTCTAGAGAGATTCTTAGAGAGAGATAGAGAGAAGGGTGAGAAAATGAAACGGGGGAAATGAAAGATGAGGGGGTAGTCACTAGGTCTTAATTTGGTAAGGTTAAATCCGGATCGTTGATCAATTTTGATCAACGGTCAGGATGGGTTGTAGGTTTGGGCCGGGTAGTTGTAAAGACTGGGCTGTGGGTATTGGGTTGATTGAATGGGTTAAGGGATCTGGGTAGATTAGGCTAAAATTAGGATTTAAAATGGCTATTTGTTAAATATACATTTAAAAATAGATAAATGATTAATAAAAATGGTTAATAACTATAAAAAGTGAAATTGATGCTTAGTAGATGAAATTAAAGTAATTAATTAGTATTTAAAATACAAATGGCTAATTATTTGGTAAAAATGGCATAAAATAAGTAATCAGGCTATAATTGCAAATTATTGCAATTATAGTCAAGTTATGCCAATTTGGCTAATTTGTTAAATAATTAAATCCTAATAGGATCAAAAATAATATATTAAACCAAGGAATATTTTTAAACTATTTGTAATACAATTTATGATTAATTATTGGATATAAAAGTACTGGATAAATTAGAAATGAATTAATAAAATATGGGAAAATTATAGAAAAAATGGCAATTATTACAAAACTGATCTTGAAGGTATATAGGCAAGTTAAAAATAATTTGAGAAAAAATTGGGTATCAACAGCTGCCTCTCTTTACCCGGGAAGGATGAAAGAGTTGTCGGGTAAAGATATGATGGCCAATTTTGACCGAGCGAGGTGGTTTGAAAAGATTTAGGTCGTACCCTGGTTTCTGAGTTGCCTACATATACCTGGTTTTACAGGAATCAGGCCGTATGTAGTTCAGGAGTCATCGGTGAAGTATACCGATGAAGTTTCTTACAAGAACGAACACAACATTTGGGACTAAGTGAATAAGCGGCTTACGGGGTGGTTAGGAGAACTGGAGCGGGACTGCTCCTGCCGGGATGGCAGTTTGCCCGCTGGATTACCTGCAAAAGTAATACAAGCATATATTGTGCGTAATTTAAACATGATGCAAATTCCCGTTGGACCATGAATGATGTCTTCGGACGGTTAGGATGTCGTCTTGGGCTATGAATTTCTTGATGCAGGATTCGTAGGCCATGAAAATGATGTTCTTGGGCCATGAGGATGGTGCCTCCGAACCATGATGCCTTTGAATAATGATATGCAGAGGTTGAAAGAGATCCTCAATCCATGGCATGGTGTTCTCGGGCCATGAAAATGGTGCCTCCAAGCGATGACTTCTTTGGATGAGTTGGCGATATTTCAGCCCATGCAGATGCAATAGAATGATGCTGACAAGACAGAGCTTAGTCTTGCAAATAAAAGGGCAGAGCTTAGACCGAAAGGAAAGCAAAGTAACTAGTGCTTGAGACAGCGGTTTGTCTCGAAAGGTAAATTGGAGGCAGAGCTTAGCCTCGGAAGGCAGAATGGTAGCCTTATGCAATGCAGATGGAGACACTGCTTAATCTCAGAAGGAAGAATGGTAGCCTTATGAAATGATGTAGATGGAGGTAGAGCTTAACCTCGGAAGGCAGAATGGTAGCCTTATGCAAAGATGCAAATGTAGAGGGAGACGACGTTTAGTCTCATAAGAATTAATTTTGGGATGAACCGACGACCGTAACTTAGCTCGAGACATTGCAACCTCTCCTGCTACGGAATTTTTAGGGTCCTCCTCAAAATTCTACCCCAGTTTTATGGGTGAATGTCTCTGACTATTGCTCGTGCGGCGATTGGCTGAACTTGCTTCAGAATTTTGAGGGTCCTCCTCAAAATTCTACCCCAGTTTCCAATTGTGGGGAAAAATGAAATTTTTATTGAATTGTGACCAAACCCATAGGGCTGCTGGCGTAATTCAATTTACATCATTGAGAAAGCATAATGATTACACATAGTAGCGTTTGATTGCATCTGAATTGATTGGCTTTGGCCAGACTTCTCCGTCCATTTCTGCGAGTATAAGTGCTCCTCCTGCCAGTACCCGGTGAACCATGTACGGACCTTTCCAGTTGGGACAGAACTTCCCTTTGGCTTCGTCTTGATGTGGAAAGATCTTCTTCAGTACCAGTTTCCCCGGTGTGAACTGTCTATGCTTGACTCTCTTGTTGAAGGCTCGGGTCATTCTATTCTGATAGAGTTGACCATGACAAAATGCATTCATTCTCTTTCTGTCTATGAGGGATAGTTGCTCCTAACGGCTCTTTACACATTCTGCGTCGCTGAGCTCAGCTTCTTGTATAATTCTTAGAGACGGAATCTCAACTTTGGCATGAATAACAGCCTCAATACCATAAACTAGCATATATGGAGTTGCCCCTGTTGAGGTGAGAACTATGGTGCGATATCCCAATAAGGCAAATGATAATTTCTCATGCCACTTCTTGTACGTTTCTATCATCTTTCTTAGTATCTTCTTGATGTTTTTGTTGGACGGCTTCTACAACTCCATTCATCTTATGTCTGTAAGCTGTGGAATTCTTGTGTTTGATCTTGAAAGCCTCGCACATAGCTTTCATCAAGTTACTGTTGAGATTGGAACCATTGTCGGTGATGATTGACTCAGGAATCCCGAATCGACAAACAATACAGTCACGGACAAAGTCTGCCATAACTTTATTAGTCACTGCTTTGTAGGATGCTGCTTTGACCTATTTGGTGAAATAGTTGATGGCTGCCAGAATGAACCTGTGTCCGTTGGAGTTGGAAGGATCGATTGGTCCAATAACGTCCATGCCCCAGGTGGCGAACAGCCATGGTGAGCTTGTTGCGTTGAGCTCGTTTGTCGGTATCTTTATCATATCTGCGTGTATCTGACAACGGTGGCATTTCTAGACATACTGAATGCAGTCTGTTTCCATAGTCATCCAAAAGTAACCAGCTCAGAGTATCTTCTTTGCTAGAACAAAACCGTTCATATGCGGGCCATAGGTCCCAGCATGAATCTCCTCTAGCGGCTTGGATGCTTCCTTTGTGTCGACACAACGTAATAATCCCAAATCGGGTGTCCTCTTATATAGGATTCCTCCGCTGTGAAAGAAGTTGTTAGATAGTCTTCGAAGTTTGCGTTTCTGAGTGGGATTCACAAGCTCTGGTAATTTCCTTTTGCCAAATACTCCTTGATGTCATAAAACCAAGGATTTCTGTCTGCTTCCTCTTCGACATGGGCACAATAAGCTGGTTGATTATGGATCTTTACGGGAATAGGATCAATGAAATTCTTGTCCGGGTGTTGGATCATTGAGGACAAAGTAGTCAATGCATCGGCGAACTCATTCTGGATTCTGGGGACATGCCGAAATTCTATCTTCGTGAACCTCTATCTTAATTCATGTACGTGGTATAGATACGACATTATCTTGGAATTTATGGTAGCCCACTATCCTTGTACCTGATGTACCAACAAATCCGAGTCACTAATCACTCACAGCTTCTGGACGTTCATGTCAATGGCCATGTTGAGCCCTAAGATGCAGGCTTCAGACTCAGCCATATTGTTGGTGCAGGTGAATCTGAGTTTGGCAGATACCGGATAATGCTGACCGGTTTCTGATATTAGGACTGCTCCAATGCCAATTCCCTTGAATTTCGCTGCTCCATCGAAGAACATTCTCCAACCTCATAGGATTCTACAATGTCTTCTCCTATTAATGATACCTCTTCATCAGGAAAATACATTTTCAGAGGTTCGTATTCTCCATCTACAGGTTTCTCAGCAAAATGGTCTGCCAGTGCTTGTCCCTTGACTGCTTTCTGAGTCACATAGATTATATCGAACTCACTCAGCAGGATTTTCCACTTGGCTAGCTTGCCAGAGGTCATGGGCTTCTGAAAGATGTACTTCAATGGATCCATTCTCCATATGAGATACGTTGTGTATGCAAAGAAGTAATGCCTCAGCTTCTGAGCTACCCAAGTCAAAGCACAACAAGTGCGTTCCAATAGAGAATATCTAGCCTCGTACGGAGTGAACTTCTTGCTGAGATAATAGATGGCTAGCTCATTTCTTCCTGTTTCATTGTGCTGCCCTAGAAAGCAGCCAAAAGCTCCATCTAACACTGCAAGGTACAGTAACAGAGGTCTACCTGGCTCAGGAGGTACCAAGACTGGTGGTGTTGACAGGTATGCCTTGATTTTGTCGAAAGCCTTGTGACAATCATCGGTCCACTTTGTTACGGTGTCCTTCTTCAGCATCTTGAAGATCGGCTCACAGATAACTGTAAACTGTGCTATGAATCTGCTGATGTAATAAAGTCTCCCCAAGAAACTCATCACATCTTTCTTGTTCCTTGGCGGTGGTAGTTCTTGAATGTC
>ML426576.1:0-28823 GCA_005239525.1 Nicotiana knightiana | reverse complement strand
CATTTGAGCTTGTCGTCCAATTCTAGTCCAACTCTAGTCCAACTCTACATGGGTGAACAAATTCGTACGAAACTCAACTTCCTTTCTTTTGTTACTTTCCTTGTTGAATTCGACTTCAATCTTCTCATCAGTTTGCAACCTTTTCGCATTAGGAGAAAATCTCTTGGTTCATTGATATTTCATATTCACAAATATCTCCTATGCATATACGGTTCATGTGCATCTATTCATTTCAATATGTGTGCTCTGATGCACCTGGTTCAACTGGTCAGCTATTTGTCAATCTTCAAAACTATGCAGTGACATGGGTCAACACAAAGTCTGCTAAAACATGCGATTTTATTGTAGTTCTAGGCTGATATATGATATCATATTCACTGAGTTCAATTTCCCATTTAGACAACCTGCCGGATAGTTCTTGTTTATGCAATATATTAGAGGAAAAATAGTTATTACATAGATAGGATGACATTGAAAATAAGGTCTCAATTTTCTAGATGTCATAATTAATGGAAAAACATATTTTTCTAAGTGAGGAGATCGTGTTCATCATCCAACAAAGTTTTGCTAACATAATAATTGGAGATTGTTTACCTCTATCTTTTCGTACCAACACTGCGCTTATCGTCACTTCTGATACGACGAGATAAATGAGTAGTCTTTCTCCGTCTTTCGGTTTGGCTAGTAAGGGCGGATTTGACAAATATGATTTTAGATCTTTGATGGCTTGTTGGCATCCGTAGTCCACTCAAATTGGTTTTGCTTTTTCAATACTGAAAATAATTTAAAACTTTTTTCTGAAGACTTTGAAATAAATCTCCCCAAGGCTGCTATCCTTCCTATTAACCCATGCACCTCTTTTTCGCTTGTGAGTACATCCAGTATCTTTTCAATAGCTTTGATATGTGCAGAATTCACTTTAATGCCCCTGTTAGAAATAACAAAAACCTAAAAACTTACCTGAAGTCACGCCAAAACCACACTTTTCTGGATTTAGCTTCATATTGTATTTGCGGAGAGTTTCAAAAGTGCTTGATAGGTGTTGAAAATGATCCCCTGCTTGTGTTGACTTGATTAACATATCATCAATATAGACTTCCATAGTTTTTCCCAGATGTTCCTTGAACATTTTAGTCACCAATCTTTGGTACGTAGCTCCAGCATTTTTTAGACCAAATGGCATGACCAGTTTAGCTAACCAGTTTGGGTACATTACCTCTCGTATAGATCCAATTTTTTAAAAGCTTTTGTACCTCATCCTGGATCACTTGATTTTTGAAGGATCCTTGCTTCCTTTTCTTCTGCTTGACTGGTGGATATGATGGATCCTCATTCAGTTTGTGAGTCATCACTTTCGGTGGTATAACTGTCATATCTGAATGCGACCAAGCAAATTAATCTATGTTAGCTTTTAAAAATTCAAATAATTTACCTTTCATTTCTGGGCTCAGATTTGCACCAATGTAAACTTTTCTGTCTGACCAATGTTTAAATAACATTATAGCTTCGAGTTCTCAATTGTTGTTTTGATGTTTTCATTCTCTTCAGGTTCTTGAATAACATCAGGTCTTGAATCTACATATGTCTCTTCTGAAATGTCTTCAGTTGAGGTTTGTATTATTATATCCTCAACTGAATTCTTTAGTTGCTATTTCTCATCTGCAACATTGTTTGCTGCGCTTGAAACCACCACTGAATTGATACTTTTATAGGCTTGCTGATTTCCACGAATTTGTCAAATCCCCCGTTGTGAAGGAAATTTAATAACTTGATGCAATGTAGACGGTGCAACGTTCATATCATGAATCCATAGACTTCCTAGGATCATATTATAAGCCATATCAGTGTCTATCACCTAGGAATTTATATCCTTGATAACTCCCTCTGCAAATGTGGTAAGCATTATTTCCCCTTTTGTGATAACACTTGAATTATCAAATCCATATAAAGGTCGTGCCTTTGGTACCACCTTGTCGCTAGCTTGCATTTAATTCACCACCCTTAGCAGAATGATATTTACGGCGTTTCTTGGATCGATCAAAACTCGTTTAACGTTAGTATCATGTACAACTAAAGATATTACTAGCACATCGTTGTGAGGAATTAACAAGCCATCCGCATATGCATCACCAAATGGTATACTGTCTTCATCCAAAACTTGGCGAACTAGATTTCCATGAGTGACCGTGACTTTCGATGTCTTTTTTGCAACTGTGTATGTCACACCATTGACCTCATCTCCCCCACTTATCATATAGACTGTTCTCTTTGGAGACAGAGGTTTCGGAGGCTCTTGTCTATTCTTCATATATGATTGCCTACCTTTCTCACTGAACAAGTCAGTTAAATAACTCTGCTTCAACAAATGCTCCACTTCACCTTGTAATAATCTACAATTGGTTGTTCTATGGCCATGATCGCTATGAAATTCGCATCAGAAATCTGGATTTCTTTTGCTTGGGTTTGATCTCATTTCTTTAGGCTACCACACCTTATCTCTCATACTTCTTAAAACATCTACTAACTCGGAGGTACTAACATTAAAAGTGTAATCTCCGATCCCCGCTTGTGTATTGGAATCACTACCTCGCGCATCCCGTTCTTTTCTGAATCTGGATGATGAAGCCGCATCTTTTTGCCTTGATCTGGACTTATATCGTATGGTTTCCTGTTTAGACCATAAATCTTGCCCTGCAGGTCCCATGTAAGGTTCGTACCTATTTTTCCCGGACATTTTTTCAGATTCTGAACGTCTCGATCCTGCTCTTTCATCTACCCTTGGCTGTGAAACCGTATCTTCTTCTATCCGCAGCTTCTTGATGTACTTGTTGTACACATCATTCCAGGTTGTTGAAGGAAACTCTCGCAAACTTTCCTTCAGTCTCCTCGTAGCTTCTGAACTTTTCTCATTTAAATTGCTCGCGAATTCCATAGCTGCCCAATTGTCAATTACTCGTGGTAGCATCATCCTATCCCGTAGGAATCTATCCACAAATTTCTTGAGTAATTTTGTATCTCCTTGTTTTACCTTAAAGAATGTCTTCTATCCTTTTTTCAACCTTCTGAGCTCCCGAATGTATTTTTATGAATGAATCTGCAAGCTTAGCAAAAGAATCAATAGAGTTTTCAGGTAAAAGATAATACCATATTAATGCCCCTTTTATGAGTGTTTCTCCAAATTTCTTAACAAAAACTGATTCGATTTCCTCTTTGGTTAAACATTGTCCTTCACGCCAGTTGTAAATGCAGTTACATGATCTCGAGGGTAGGTTATTCCATCATACTTTGGAATATCAAGCATTTTAAACTTTTTATTGGCAGAGGAGTCGCACTTTGCTTCCAAGGCTGCTGTGAATATTTATCAATACCCACTCCTTTTATCACGGGAGGTACACCAGGTATTTGCTCTATGCGATCGGTCCGCTCTTTCAACTGTTTCTGCAAAGTTAGTACCAAACTTTGTAAATCTGAGTTATTAGGTGTACTTGACCTCCCATCCTGAGATTCATTGGGAACTCCTCCACTACCAGAATTATCGAGCCCCGAGCGTGGGTTTTCTAAAGTCGCCGTATTGACTGGTGGAGGAGTTTGTGGCGCGTTAGGAAACCCCTCTAACAAAGGCTTGAGGAGCACTACTCACATGTTCTGCAATCAATTGTTTTAAAATGTCTTGTTCAACGGTTTGTTCATCCCCTTGTTGATCATTGGCGTGTGATGCATATCTCTCGGGCGATCTTTCATGGGACTGACGAGGGGATTCTGTTGGAGAGTGGTGTGGTGATGTTCCCTCTTTTGGGTTCGATTGGTTATTGTCGTTACCAGCTGACATAGTTTGGTTGTAAGAAAGAAGAATTTGGAAAGTGAAAAGATTATCAGATTTCTGGTAACGAAACCAATTTGTTTAACCAAAAAATAGGACTTTCAGTCAAGCCTATATTTAGAAGAAATCGGGTTACTAATAACCAAGTTTTATTTTACTTCCTCAACAACTCGTTTGAAAAAATAATAAGAGTAATAGTGTAAATTGACAAAAAAAAATTAGGAATGAAGAGACAGTCAATCCCTAAAATTAAGTAGAAAGTTTTGGTAAAACAAGAAATTGTAAAGTATATTTTAGTAGTATTGGAACTTGTCCTTACAAGTGAAATTCTCTATCCTTATAAATGAGTGTCCAATCATAACATTTTCCCCTATTTAAGACGAATTTATTATGAGCATTAATTGAATTGATTGTTCATTATTATTAATAACCATAACTGACACATTCGTAGCTATAAATGCCTTACAACGATTCTGATTCCTTTTCCTTATTTATTTCTGGTTCATGTATCTTTCCTCCTTTTTGACCTTGATTCATTCCGTTTGTGCCTCTTCTTTGACAACTATTTAGGCTCGATCTTCTGTTCTGTACTATCTCGTAGGTATTTTCTCCGTACCTTCCT
The DNA here is from genome assembly GCA_005239525.1 of Nicotiana knightiana. Lineage (NCBI taxonomy): Eukaryota > Viridiplantae > Streptophyta > Magnoliopsida > Solanales > Solanaceae > Nicotiana > Nicotiana knightiana. Next base: position 24,381 of record ML426576.1, on the reverse strand, counting down.
TGTATTCTTAATTTCACTAATTGAGCACGCCAATTGTCACTATTCCGTTGTACCATGTGTCATGCTTTGTCAGCTCAGTAACATTCCATGTGTGACATCTTTTTTGCACCAATACATTTCCCAACTTGGTTGGATAAGTTTTGTAAATCCAGTACTAGGGGTGTACATGGACCGAGTTGATTCAATTTTTATTAAAGCCAAAGCAAACCATTATATCGGTTTGGATTGGTTCGATTTGTTAGATTTTTCGGGTTTTTTTCTACATGAATAACATGTCAAACTTACTTTATTAAAATTTTTTATAAGTAAATATATGTTTAATAAAAATTTAAAAAATTGACAAACATATACTCTATTAAAATATTTTTATGAGAGAATTTTCTTAGCAACACATGATAGTTATTTTTTTTAATTGTCTGACAATAAATTACCATTGATGTACACTTTCAAAGTTAACCGAATTTAATATTTAACATAAAAATCAATATAATACCTAATAATGATATGTTCTATTTAATTTTTAATTATCGAAATACCACTTCAAATTCGAAAAAGATATAAGAATATAATAAATATGAAAAAACAAAGAGATTGACGCATTTCAATAACATTTGATAAAAAAGTGATCATACAACATATTGTTTAAAGTTAATAAAAATAGGGCACTTCATATTCTATTAAAATTACATCCCATACGAGAATCCCAAATATTTCTAGATATTTTTAAAGAAAATTCTATATAAAATATTAAAAGTGTATATAAAAGTTACATATTTATATGTCGGTTTGGTTCAGATTTTTTTACTCAATACCAAATCAAACCAAACCAAACCTCATCAAATTTTTTAATGTGTTTGATTTGACTTTTCAGTTTGATGCGGTTTTCCGGTTCGGTTTGTACACCTTTATCCAGTACCAACGGAGATGATCATGAATAATTACATGTAACGAGTACATGATGCTTGATACTATTGTCCAGAAAAAAATATAGTAATACTGCTGTGTCTCTAACTTAAATACATGTTGATTGCTATTCGAAAGAATTCAATTGAATATAGACTGCTGCCTGATGCTTGATGCCTTAAACTTTTGAGATTAGCTTGTTAATCAAAGTTGGCATGAAATAGATTTCGGCATTCGATAATTGTCTGCCTATTAATGGATCAAACGTCCTTATTTGTTTTAAAAACTAGAATTAGTGGAAATCTCTTCACTGATGACCAAAGAGAAAGAAGAAAAGATGATTCGACCCCGTTTGACCAAATTTTTTAATTTTTTTTTTCAAAAATGTGTTTGTTCATAAAATTTACAAGTTTTTGAAAAAAATTTGTAAATGAATTTTTCAAAAGTTTTCAAAAAAAATTTCCCCACTCATAAAAATACAATATTTTTTCAAGAGAAATGCATATTCAAACATAATTTCAGATTCCAAATACCATTTTTCAACGTAACTCCAAATACTATTTTTTTTTCAAAAATTACAATTATGTCCAAACACATACGAAAAAGTATCAATATTGGGAAAGAAAAATATTCATATGGCAGAATTTTCCGCGGATAGATGTGTCAAAATTATATAACGTAAAATCGGTTCTCATTAAATACTCGAATGGTAGAATGACACATGAAACCGGAGACAAACTGAAGTCGAAGCGAATGGAAATCAAGACCGAAGACAACAACTTCCGTTGGCACCGGGTAGGCCCCGAATGGAACATTGTTAACGAGGGCAAACGAATATTTGACACCAGATGACATTCAATGAAGAATATTCCTTAGTATTAAATACACAATCTGTTACAGAGAATTTTGGCATTCATAGCATGCCGTTATATATTCATCAATGACGCCCATTATTGTCATTTAAGAGAGGTTTGATCAAAAGTTCTATGTATAACTATAAATAGTGACTTCAACAGCTATTGCAAGACACGAAATTTTTGACAAACTTATATTAAATATTATTCCAAGCAAAATAACACTTTACTTTCTCTATCACTATTCTTATTGCTTCTTTCAGAAGCCTTGCTTTCGGAATCAAGCCGTGTGTTATCTTATCTCGATTTTAACGCTAAATTTTGTATTTTATTTAATTTATTTATTATTTTTGGTTTAAATTGATTCGTATATCTATAAACCACGTTATAAATTTAACTGTTTTATTTTACGGATAAACAAAAATATACTGTGAAATGACTCCAAATTTTATTTTCCAGAAATAATGGAGTACTAATTTTCTTCTTCTCAGAAAAAAAGAAAAGAAAAGAAAATCGATCCTTCGAAAGCATGAGCAGCCTTTACGCACAAGATAGATATAGTACACAAGGAAAAGAAGTGTCAAATTAAATTCCATAATGATAAATACAAAAATTATAAAAAGGAAATATATGCGTGACGGTGCTAATCTGAGAAAGCTGGTAAAAAAGCAACAAACTAACTTTGAACATACCACCCAACCCACCACCTAGGACTTCCATTTTTTCCCCTTCCGACTCCAGAATTTTCTTCTCTTAGCTCTCCAAACCCTTAATTTCACCTCTAAATTCTTCATACATACGCATATATGCCTTTATACGGCTGTTGAAAAAAATGGCGATAATCGGAGATGCACTCCGGCAAGCGTTCATGCCGAAACACGAATACGAGTGTCTTCGCGAGGAAGACAAGGCATGGAATCGTCTCCAGAGGCCACTAGCGATCTGCACTTTAACCCTAATATCACTTGCTATTATCGTATGCACTGTTATCAGCTTGAAAATGGTGTTTCCTGTCGATCCTGCTCGCCGCCCGTTCTGCGGTGACTACCGTATTCAGCCGCTTTCTATTAATTTCACTAACATAGCTTCTACTGGTACCGGCGGCGGTGCTAGTGGTAGTACTGGTGATTCGGATGGTTTACCTGGTGCTTTTTACCTAACCAATCAGGAGACTGTGGATTACTATTGGATGGTTGTGTTCATTCCTTCCACCTTCATTTTCGCTGTCTCCGCAGTGTATCTAATTGCAGGTGAGGAGATATGAGATAAAATTATGTTTGAAAATGTTTTTAGTGTATATTTAGATTAGCACAGAGTAGTTATTATGTGTTCATCGTTTTAGGGCGCATAAGAAGTAAACCTAATTTTGGTTTTGTTATGGAATTCGAAGAGTAGAATGTGTATTTCATTTTCGCAGCCTCTTCGACGTATCTAATTGCTAATTATATGGTAAATGTGATCGTGTATATCGTCAGACTTAAACCCCAGACTGAAACCGAGGGTTCGGAAAAAAAATTTCCCTATAGACGAAGTAAATTAACCTAAGGTTAAGTAAGATAAATCCGAGTTTGATCTGGATTAGTATCAATGAGAGGTGAAATGACCAAACCTTATTCTGACTTTTGTTATTGAATTCGAAGAGTAGAATGTCTGTTTCATTTCGTTGCCTCTTTGGTGTATCTAATTGCAAATTATATGGTAAATGTGATCGTGTACATTACCTATTCAGCGTTGATAAGAGGTAAAGTGAGCAAACCTTATTTGACTCTTGTTATTGCATTTGAAGAGTAGTCCATGTATTTTCGCAGGCTTGGTAGTGTAACTAGTTGCTCTGAAGAATATATGGTAAATCTTGTCGTGTATACTTGTATTGCAGCACAAGCTTTATATTTATATTCTTTTAGGTTGAATCACACTAAGTTTTGCTCGAATCTAGTTTTGATATTGTTGTTGCCTTCAAAGAGTAGAATGTGTATTTTAGTGCTGCTGCTATGGCATCTATGCAGCAGATAAGATAGTCAGAGATTTTATTGTCTCTTATATCTGAGTTAGGCCTTGAATTAGTGATTTTCGGCTTTTAGTTGCTCATTTGTGGAGTTTTAACTGACATTAGGACTTAGGCAGTCATCTTGATGATGGTTCCCCTAGATATTGTATGCGCAGTAGAAAATTAAAAGGATTAGAAAGGACTTCAAATAATTTGAAGGTTCAAGATGTCTAGGAATAATTTAGAAAGATATCTCTGGTTGCAGTTAGCTGCAACAAATATGTGACATGGAAAAACAATGATTAGAAGCTATGAATGGGGATGTACTAGGAGACTCTCTTCTAAAGTCTGCTGTTTTGGAATTGCAATGTCCCTGAAAATCTAACTGAACCTAGGCTCTTTGAAAGGCTTTATGAACTTAGAGATGAAAAGGCGAAAATTTAAATTCTTGAAAGGATGTACAACCAATCTTCCCGGATGGACATACCTTTTTGGAATACTGCCTTTTTCATTTCCCTGTAGTTTCTTAGCATCCAATTGTAACTGAAATTGGGGTTGTAAATCGCATGATTGTGCATCTGAGCTCAAAAGCGTGGCTCCTGCCAGTTTTAATTGTTTAATTTTTTTTTGATGGGTAAAAAGTGAACTTGTTAATGCTAAAAAGTGGGTTGGCAGTTTTAGTTGTTTAATTGTATAAAGACTACTATTATAACTGATTTTTTTTTCTTAAAAAAAGAGAGGAAGAAGATTACAGCTGTCACTGTTTTTCTTAATGATATTGCTTCAAAATTTGCAGGTATTATGGTCGCTTACACTGCTCCGATGAGACATGGATGCTTGAAGGTTGTTGAGAACAACTATTGTGCTTCTAGAAGGGGTATGCTTCTTGAATTATACGTTTTCCTATGACTCATGTTACCTCCAATAAGTGTAGTACTTCAGTTGTAACTACTGCGAGGGAAGTAAAAGGCATTTGCTTTTCCTTCTCCTTCCAGAAAATGGCTGATGTTGTAGAGTTCCATTCCCTCCTCTTTTACCTCGCTTTCCCTTCTAAGCCAGAGCTATGCACCAACCCTATTATATTTCCCCCCCTGCAACCCTTCCTCTTTTCACTACCTAAGCTGTTAAGCATAGTGCTAGTTGAGTAAATACTAGAATTTGTACTTGCCTCTAGGATGCTTCCAAATAAATGCTGCTCTTATAAATAGAACTACTTTGGATGTCAGCTATTTTTGGTGGAGAACCCAGCAAATTTGTTTATGACTCATGCATTTCAAGTTTGAAGTTCTATGTATTTATATATGTGGGTGATATCATGTTTCCCTTCAGGGATAAGACGTTTTTAGTTATTATTGTGTAAAAAGAACTATCTTGTTGAGATCCGTGCTTCTAATTTTGTGGTAGAACAATACTCAAGAGGTTAAGTGCCAAAACTTCATATGGAAAATCTAACTGAGCTGCGTCCTCATGCCTACAGATATTGGGTCGTTTCAATGATGTATTTTTGCATCGATTTACAAAAAGATTCAATTGCTTTTTTGTCTGTCTGTTTTGTCTACTTTGTTGTCTGTGTGTTTGGTGTGCATGTCCGTGCTCTGGCTGGTCTTAGGAAAGAACAAAAGAAGATCCTGGATCCAAGAGATTGAGAGGTGAGACACTGATGCCTTTTCAGCAGTTTCTTCCTTAATGGAGTGAGGTTTTCTAAGTTTATGATACCAAATAAGGAGCTGTCTGCACAGTATTACAAGTCAAAGCTGTGTAACCCACTGTTATTGCAAGTTCGTAACAGGTTAAAAATCAGAAGTTACAGAAGCGACATGCTCTCAAAGATGTCATAGTGGAGAGAAGTTGGCCATACTTCCCTAATGAATTTGTAAGTCTGTAGTTTCTTAAGTGGCTGAGAAGTTGCCATCGTCGAGTAGGCTAAATTCAGGAATAAATGACAATTGGAAAGTTTTGATGCGCTAGAGCATGTGAATAATAATTTATAGCTGGTCTTCCTTTTTAAGAGGCATGTAGCATATTAACATGTGTTTGGGTACTACTTGGATTTGTATCTGTGGTAAGAGCAGCAAACATGTGGGTCGGGTCGAAAACGAGTCATGAAAAAACGGATAAATTATCCGACCCGATCCATATTTAATACGGATGAAAAACGGGTTAACCGGCGGATAATGTGGGTAACCATATTATCCTTGCCTTTTGCATATGATTATTTTTGGGAGATTCTTAGTAGGCGTTTGGACATAAGAATTGTAAAATTCGAAAAAATGGTGAAAATATTTTTTAAGTGAAAATGATATTTGAAATTTAGAGTTGTGTTTGGACATAAATTTCAGTTTGGGTTGTTTTTGAAGTTTTGTGAGTGATTTGAGTGAAAATTTTGAAAAACAGCTTTTTGCAGTTTTTCAAATTTTCGAAAATTTCCAAAATGCAGCTTCAAGTGAAAATTAGAAATTTTATGAACTAACGCTAATTTCGAAAAAAAGTGAATTTTTTTTAGAAATATCTTACATCAAATTTTATGTCCAAACGGGCATCAGTCTCTTTAACTTGAGGAACCCTCAATTTGAGGCTTTACAAATGTAAAACTTAGATCCATTGGTTATCCCTTGGTTACCTATTGATTATCCATTTTCTAAATGGATAATATGATTCTTATTCATATTTGACCCGTTTTTAAAAAGTTCATTATCCAACCCATTTTTTAGTGGATAATATGTGTGGTTAACTGTTTTCTTTTAACCATTTTGCCACCCCTAATCTGTGGGACCAAATGTGGTCCAGTTGTTTATTCATATATTATTTTGGTTTTTGAATTTTGTTTTTGTTTTTTATCCAATTGGATAAAAATAAACTAAGTTTTATCAAGGCAGGTGGCGGACTAAAACCATAGCTTGAAAAAATTATTGCTGGGGCGAAGTTGGCGTATCATCTGTTGAGCTAACATTGACTCAATTGAGTCAAAAACAGAAACTCACTTGTAGTGTGTGATTGGAAGAAAGTACATGCTTCAGGTGCTTCATACACCTATGAGTGTTCTAGTCCTCAAACCCAGTAAACTTGTTATATTAAACGTAACTCACCTCATTACAATTTTGCCTTATATCAAGTCCTTTCAGTAAAAAAAATTTCATGAGTTACAGAGACTCCTTTTCAATGAGTTTGGTAACCAGGGTGCTTCTGAGTTGTCTTGAATACCTGGCAATCTTTTTTGCAAAGCCATGGTTACAGTTTGTCTGTTTGCTTTGTTTCCAGTTCAAAATGCAAAGACTAATGGTGGTATGGTACTGAATATTTCATTTCACTTTGTTTAAAGTAGCCATCACACTACGAACGAATGATGATGAATAAAGGTTTGTATGTTCTGTGTGTTACACTTTGTTAAATGTTCTTTTCTTTTTCTTTTGATAGGTCATTGTGTGATGTTCTACGCTTTTGGGTTGAAGTAATTTGCTTAAGATTGATTGAATAAGATTGTAATGGCTCACGAACTTTGGCCATGGAAGTATTTAGGTGTTAACCAGAGCAATGTAGATCTAGATCGTTTCTAAACCATGCTAAAAATTGAAAACGTGTTCTTTCCATGTACCGGAACTTATAAGCTGCTCTTTTTTCATGTCTTCATGGAAGTCTAGTTAGCTCTTGATGTTCTTTTTTTCTTTTGTAGAAAGTAATTAATATGAGTAAAGAGGTGACCTCTTTTTTTGTGTGTGTGAATTTGGAGTAACTGATGAATCATAAATCTTCTCTTCAAGTATAAAAATAATAGGATATTTGAATAACATATATCTAACAAAAACCACTATCTCTATTAGAAATTTGTCTTAGGTAAGCTGGCTTTGTCTTTTTCTTTCTTACTATTGTGAAAGGAACCAGATGAGAGAAATGTCTTTGGTGGTGGAAATTACAGATGAATATAGATAGCTTTGAGAAATTAAAAGAATTAAATTGAAACAATATATAACCTTGTTTTAGTCCAAGTATGACGTTAATAACTTAATACACCAATGTATATCACATGTGGTACTCGCTATAAGCTTTTCAAAAGCATATTAGGTCATGTAAGAAGGAATCCATAACTTTAACCTGTTAGGACTATCTTTATTGAATAAATGTTCTTACACCCTATAGGTATAGCTAAAAATGAGGCGAGCTAAGGCAAGCCTTGGAGGTTAGAACTAGGCTACTTATAAAAGCGGTGAGCTCTTAGCCAAGAGTCAAGGTCGAACCGCGCCAGATTAAGTTTTTGTGGAATTGGAGCTTGAGTTTAGCTCAGCTTGTTCGTTTTGGGATCGAGCTCATTCGTGAAGATAGTTGATTTCGAGATTGGTCTTGAACTCGTTTGTGTCCTTTTTTTTTTGTTTGCTCTTTTACAACGGCACTTTCATAATGAAAACAATGATTTGCTTACTGAATCACCTAGGGTTGGGGAATTGGAAACTATTGTCGTGAGTAACTTACATGTTATATCTATGCAAGAAATTGTTGGGGTGGTAGGTGTTTGGTATTAAACTCTAAACAAGTTGATCTGAGTTTTCCATGGTGTAGCTCGTTAAATAATTGAGCTACATGACAGTGCTAAGTTCGACAGTTTAGAACTAAAGGAGTTGAGCTCGAGTATTTAAGTTGGGAGGAAGGTGGGCAGACCCATACTCCCCAGAGGTGCACTGTGGGCCAACGATATATATATATATATATATATATATATATATATACGCACACAATTCGAGTTGAGCTTTGGTCATGAACTTGGTCCATTTACAGCTCTCGCTTTTTTGGTGTTCTATGAACTTGCTAACTGTATTAATAAAGGAGTAATATGTTTGCAAGCCTGAGATGTCAACTTCAGAAGGAATCCATTTCTTTAATGCATTCTGAAGGTAAAACCCACTTGAACATTATTAGTGGACATGATCAGGTCCACAAAAGTAGGATTCTAGGGTTGCTATAAGTTTATTTAAGGAGAATTTTGGAAGACAATTAACATGCGTNCCAACTATATATATATATATATATATATATATATATATATACGCACACAATTCGAGTTGAGCTTTGGTCATGAACTTGGTCCATTTACAGCTCTCGCTTTTTTGGTGTTCTATGAACTTGCTAACTGTATTAATAAAGGAGTAATATGTTTGCAAGCCTGAGATGTCAACTTCAGAAGGAATCCATTTCTTTAATGCATTCTGAAGGTAAAACCCACTTGAACATTATTAGTGGACATGATCAGGTCCACAAAAGTAGGATTCTAGGGTTGCTATAAGTTTATTTAAGGAGAATTTTGGAAGACAATTAACATGCGTGATAGGAGGTTTTGAATAACTTATGCTGGGATGATTTGATACATTTGCTAGATCTCTGGGTTTTTTCTGTCTCGCCCCTTACCATATTGCCCTGGGGGAAGGGTGCTCTTGTTTCCCTGCTAATTTGCACGTGTGATGATTGGAAGCAATGGGATGATTCATATCATCTCCTATTAATGTGTGTCTAGCAACTCACCATTGTATTTAACAGGTGGAGTGCGTTGTCTATCAATTCTCAATGTTGCTTTTGCTATTGTATTTGGTCTGCTCGCGCTGTTTCTTGGTTCAACCCTTCTCACTTTAGGGAGCAGCTGCTCAGCACCCTTGTTTTGGTGTTACGAAATTGCTTCATGGGGGCTGGTGATTCTATATGGAGGAACTGCTTTCTTTCTAAGAAGAAAAGCTGCTGTAATTCTGGATGAAAGTGACTTTAGTGGCCGCAATCTTGGAGTAGAAATGCTTGAAGCAAATCCAATGGAGGTCACACCAGATGTAGAGAGACGTGTGAATGAAAGTTTCAAGGCATGGATGGGTCCTTCCTTCTTATCCTCGGACGAAGAGGATGAATCTGACAACTACCAGGAAGTACCAACTTTATCTCGTACCAACTCTAGCAGGCAAAGACAATAATATGACAATTCCTACAAGTTCTCCACTTTCAGCTCTCCCGTTGGATGCCTCGAGCACTGATTGAAATATGTGATGGGCCTGTTTTGCGCAAAAGTCTTAACTGTGATGTCTGACCCAGTCAAATTGCATAGCAAAACTTTTAAACTGAACATGGGTGCTACATCATTAGTTCATTTTGGTAGAGTTATTGTACAGTTAGTATGAGGGAATATTGATTTACTTGGTGGTTGGTGGTGGAAGGCTGTTCGAAGGAGAAGCATATAGAAATGTCTCAACAGTTGATTTGGAGTAGACTAATAGCATGTTTGGCCAAGCTTCTAAAATCAGCTTATTTTGAGAAGTGCTTTTAAAAAAAGTATTTTTGGTGAGAAGCAGTTTGTGTTTGACTAATTAATTTGAAAAGCACTTTTGAACAGTAATTAGTGTTTGGCCAAGCTTCTAAAATCAGCTTATTTTGAGAAGTGCTTTTAAAAAAAGTATTTTTGGTGAGAAGCAGTTTGTGTTTGACTAATTAATTTGAAAAGCACTTTTGAACAGTAATTAGTGTTTGGCCAAGCTTTTGAAAACTGTTTGGAAAAAAATTTCTGCTTCTCAAAAATTGCTTTTGCTTCTGTTTCTCCTCAAAAGCACTTGTTTTCCTTCCGAAAGTTTGGCCAAACACCTTAAAAAGCACTTTTTGCCCAAAAAAAATCTTGGCCAAACAAGCTATAACTAATGCCACGGTCTTGGTGTTTCCTTGAATATTATAATAGCCTTGCTGATGCTGAATTTTGGAATAGTTCCTTAGAGATATCTTGCCCCTGCTCCTCTCTCAAAACTGTGTTTGTGCCTTGTAGCTGCTGTTGGGAGAAACAAGTACTGGAGTCTCCTATAGTGGACCATATTTTTCCCTTGACCATTTTGATACAGGTCTGGAACGAATGTTTTGAGTTGCTGCCCCTACTTGATATGCGTGTTGGAATCTAAAATTAGCACAAACTAGTGTATCACATCTATTTAGAGGATATATTATAAAACTGCTGAATATACACCAAAATTGAAAATGAAAAGGGAGAATTGCCAAGTTGTGAGATGTGAAAAACATGACGTTCCATTTGATTCTGATTAGATTTATGATTAATCCTGTAAATTTGTAGAAGTACTAAATGATCTTTATTAAATATCTTGAGATCTCAAAATATAACTGAATAAATAATTAAATAAAGCGTCATACGAAATGAGGAATGAGGTCTTATCAAAGTTGAGGTTTTAAAAAATGTATCATTATAATCATTGCAAGTTCACAGGAGATATCATATCTGTCCCCCTTTGTCATTACTTGTGGGAAGTACTATGATCTGAAACAAAGATGAAAATTTAAAAGCAGTATCTCTCTTTCTAAAACTTGATGGCGCCTCTAGATTTCAGTATTTCCTTTTCCTCTATTTTGATGGATGATAATCTGTGTCTAAAGTCTAAACACGAGGATACTGATTTCTTAGGGGTCAAATGGTTTTGCAGATCCTTACAAACTTATTGTTAATTTTAATGATCGTATTTTTATTTTTTTTTAAATGAGAGATTTGCTTTACACATAAAAGATGGAGTATATCTTTTACACCTAAGAGATCTAAAAAAGTTACTTTCTTAATTGGGAGTTTTATAGCTTAACCCACAAAAATCAAACTAATTACCCTTGCTTACCCATTTATTTTTGGATTAGTTACCTCCTATAGCAAAGTCTAATACCTTATTTATTTTAAATAAATACCCTTTTAAAAAATTATATTCCATAGCTACCTTTTGATTTTTATAGCCAAATATCTATTTATGGTCACCTCCTACTCTTAAGCCATAAAATACACCTTGTATTATTTTTCTCTCTCATTTTTTCAGATTTTTTTCCACCCTCTCTCTCTCAACTCCAGTCCTTCTCCATGAATACAACCATGATTCTCCCAAATACATATCGAAACCACGATTTCATTCCGTACGTTAGTGCTCCTTCAAGTTCAGGCCGTGGCCAACCACATAATGGCTTCTATTACAGTGCTCCGGCGAGTCCTATGCATTTCGTTTTGTCAACTACTAGTATGAAGAAGAATGTTGTTTGCACTTCAATTTCTTCTCCTTCCGAAGATTTCGACTTCTCCGCTAGGATTACTACCGACGGCGCCGCCGCAGATGGATCCATGAGCTCTGCCGACTAGTTTTTTCTGAACGACCAGATCCGGCCGATGAACAATAGCGTCAAAAAATTTGGCCCATTGTATCACGAGAAACAGAACTCTGTATAAATCTTTGTATTCCTCTTCTCTTCGTCGTTCTAGGGTTCTGCCCAATCTGGTAGAGTCCGGCATGTTCTTAGACGATATTGATAGTTCATGTATTTCAATGTATCTCATTATATTCGTTGTCTTTTTTTTCATTGTATTTCAATGTATCTCGCTAGTTCATGTATTTCATTGTATTCATTGTCTTTTTTTTAATGTATTTCAATGTATCCCGCTGTATTCTATGTATTTCATTGTATTCACTGTCTCGCTATATTCCATGAATGTATTCATATGTTTTTTTTTAATTAATATAATTTATACATTCAGATGTATTATATAATTTCTCTGAAGATTTCTATGTTTTTGGGGTGTTTTTCGGTTGAGAATCTTTTTTATAGCTGGAAATATAAAATTTGTGTGTTATAATTGAGTTTGTTGAGTTATATTAGGAGTCTGTTATGTTAATTGATTCATTTTCCGTTTAAAAACAGTGTAATCTCATGTTTCACGTCGTGAATACAGTCGAATATAATAATCTGTCCAGCTGTAATCCCATGTTTCACGCCATGAATACAGTCGAATACACTCGAATACAAAAATCTGTCTAGCTGTAATCCCCTGTTTCACGCCTAGAAATGCTACTGTATTTAGAAATACGGTAGCTTAATACATCAAATACACTCTAAAAAATCTGAAAACATAGTTATAGGAATTAATATAGTAAATGGTAGCTACAACTAGCTAATAACCACTAAACAATAGTGGTTTGTGAAAATTCCTCTTTACTTTTCTACGCATCAAACTAAATTCCCTTCCTATCCATTTACTTTTTTACCCATCAAACTAATTGTTCTTCCTACCATTGTAGGTTTTTGGATTTGCGTCTTTTTTCTTTTTTCTTTTTTTTTCTCCTTTTCTGTTCATTTTTTTCAATCATATTTCTTTTTTTTCACCATAGTCTAATTCCATACTCAATTTGGTTCCGTTCTTTTTATTTATTGTTTTCTCTTTTTTCTTTCCTTTGTTTCATTTTCTTTATTTCGTGTTTCTTTTCTAATTTCATTTTAACTTTTTCTTCCTTTCTTTTATAATAATCTAATTTTATTCACTTTTATTCCTCCTTTTTTTTATTCTTTTTTTCTCTATACAATAATAAAAGATAGAAAATTCATTTACCTTTTTTAATATAATTGATATTATATACCTTTCGTTCTTTTTCTCTAAATCAATTATTAGAAAAAAATATACATTATATATGTTTTCTCTTCTCTTTTTTCCTTTCAGTTTCTTTTTTTTCCTTTTCTCCTTTTCTATTTACTTATTACTATTTTCAAATATTTTTTTCTTTACTTTCTTTTTTTCATGATCTAATTTTGCATACCTTTTTTGGCTCTTTTTTCATAATCTAATTCTGCATACCTTTTTTCACTTTTTTTTATTATATAAAAAGATATAACTGATATACTACATCTTTTTATTTATTTTTATTTTTTCATATATTAATTATTAGAAAATAACTTATTCTAGCATACAGTATACCAAAAAGTTATATATTAAATGCAGTTACAGTATATTATTGCATGATACTATGATAGCTATATGGTATATATCATATACAGAATGTGTATCATAGAGAACTGGTTCATTTCTTCAATAAAAAAAATACTCATCAATCCTTTGCAATACCCACATAGTATATATTATATACTAATATGGTATCATAAAGGTCTAGTTCATTCCTTTCAGAAACACACTCAATCCTCTATGACACCCACCTGGTATATATCAAAATAGGATATTACTGTAAATATTTATGACATATAGATTAAAATAGTATGTTAGTGTAAAATAATATATTAACATTTAATATTATTATAAAATCTTTCACTGAGTACTATATTGTAACGGTATATTAATATATTAATTAGGTATATTACTATTTTATATCTATTCCTACACCTACCTTTTATACCATGGATAATACCTCCATGGAACTCCATCAAACACTATATTATGAAAAAAAATGAAAAACGCATGAAAACTTCAACTAAATCTTGAAAGGACCTGAAAATTTCTAAAAACTAAAAAGAGATCCAATTATAATAGTATATTATTATATTATATTATATAAAAATATATTATTGTTGTAATTGTATAATGTTGATTTATATATTGTATACCAAGATGGCGTACTATGTATTAAGAGTAATTTGTTATGCACTTTTTGTTACAGGGGACATTAAATCAGAATACAAAGCAGGGGTTATCTAGAGAGATGTTCCTCTTCCTTCTCTCCGAAGTTTTTGGCAAAATGGTGGGACATCAATTATTAAAAACTAAACTTACCAACCTTTGAAAACCTACCGAAAAACTCCCACTCAGAGATCTGGGATCCAATTTTTTCCTTATTAAGTTTGGTTAAGAGGAAAATATGTTCAAAGCCCTATACGAAGGACCCTGGTTCATTTTAAATTACTTTTTTCTGCCCGTCGTTGGGAGCCTAAATTCATTGCATCAGCCGCACAACTAACATATGCTGCCCTATGGACACGTCTTTCAAAACTTCCAACAGAATTCTATGATCTTGAAATACTGCAGAGAGTGGGAAACAAAATAGGGCGGCTCTTAAAAGTAGACACTTATACGTCCAGTACTACAAAAGGAAGGTATGCTCATATTTATATTGAAGTACCCCTTGAAAAGCCACTTAAAACTCACGTTCATATAGGAACCCATAAACAAGTCCTCCTTTACGAAAGTTCAAATTGTAAAAATTGCGGGGGCACCCTATTTGGTCGCCCCCATTTAACCTATACCCACTTTTTAAAAAACTTTTAACTTGTACCCACTTTTTAAATAACTTCAGCTCCCTTTCCCTCGCTGAGCTGAAGTTCACCAGTTAAGCTGAAGTTCGCCAGTTATAAAGACAAAACTTTAGCATACGGGGCTGAAGTTCCCCAGTTACAAAGAGAAAACTTCAACTCTAGAGCTGAAGTTCCCAAGTTACAAAGACAAAAGAGCTGAAGTTTCCCAGTGTAACTGAGGAACTTCAGCCCGTATACTGAAGTTTTTGTCTTTATAACTGGGGAACTTCAACCACGTATGCTGAAGTTACTCAGTTACAAAGACAAAAACTTCAGCTCTAGAGCTGAAGTTAGTTCCCCAGTTACAAAGACAACAACTTCAGCTCTAGAGCTGAAGTTTGCAAGCTACTTCAGGCCCGTTTACTAGAATGCTGAAGTTTTGCGTGATTGTCTTTGCTACTTCAGCCCGCATGCTGAAGTCATGCGCAAAAGCGGGTACGAATGTAATTTTTTTTACAAAACGGGTATAAGTTAAATCGTGGCACAAAAAGTGGGTACGGATGCAAAAGCCCCGTTCAAATCTATTATGCACCAAATGTGGCAGATTTGGCCACACAAGCTGGAACTGCCAGTTTACTCCTTCTCATATCTAGACGGGTTGGACACCCCTACTGATCCTCCTATTAGTGAGCCTACTGAAGCATCTCTTAGTGGGCCTATAAGCCCACATCTACGCACTGAGACTCTAACCGATCCAACAACGGCCCGTTGTGTACAAAACCAACACAATAGTCCAAACTATACATACACAAATGTCCAACCCACTACCTTTAAAAACAATGAATCCGGAAATGACTCTTAACGGTATGATTCCCACTTCCCCATGCATAGAAGACATCCATGTTATCTCTACTCAAGCCCATGAACAAATTGACACCCAATCTCTATCATCACACTCTACCATAGCCCATACAGGTGGCTCAACAAACAATTTAATTTGCCCTCTAAACGACACCTCAACAGCCACCTCTGACACCATATCTACACAATCCATCTCTTCTGTTTTCTCAGTCATCTCTTTGCATGCCACCCCTCATTGTCCAATAACAGACGTTCCTACCAATACCACACACAATACCTCTACAACCCCAATGGAACATCATGATTCCTTGGCATGTGAAATACCATTATCACTCTCTAACCCTATGCCAACCTTAACACATACAACTCAACCTCTCCCTATTCATAACCTAGATATACACATTACCTCTACAAAAGACACACCACCTCCCAACCAAACTACTATATCAATATCAAACCACTCCACCAACAATGCAACGACCCTGGTACACACCACTCAGAGAGAGAATTCAGACAAACAACCAATACTTTCAATTCCCACGCCTCATAATGAACGGACCACCACGTCCAAATCCCACAACCCCTCTCATCTACACCTCCCAAACTCCCCCACTGGACTATCCCCTATAGTCATGGCTCGAGATGGGCCTACAGGGATATGCACTAATTCTTACAATGGAACTCAACAACCAGGAAGTAATACTACTGGTTCAAAACTCAATCCACCTAGCAGAGATAGTGACAGAGGGTATGCGCCTGGGGATGGAGACGATACTCAGATCCAGTGGTACTCCACTCAAACACCACTCTTGCTCGACCCCCACAATCCATCTTCCTCAATAACATCACCTTGGACACACCCACCGACTCCCTTAGTCCACAGTCTCAACCAGATAATGGGGCTACTCCATTTCTATCCACCACATCACACGGGGATGATCTATGCTCCATGGTTCCAACACATGAGATCCTTCACACCACAACAACACCCCATGTCTCCAACAAGCATACATGATCCAACATCCCCAATACATAGTCCACCCACCACTCCACCTCCATCACCCAACGCACTAGGCGACCAAAATCGACTAGAACTAGCACAAATAGTGGATGAGATGAGGGAAACACGGACAAAATTTATATGGCTAAAGGGAATTTATCTCTACAGCCTCAAAGAGAAGTACGCAAAAAAATTCATTCTCAAAGTCCCCCCAGAGCTAACATCATACAGTCTCAACTTCAGGGTAATTACAAACCAAGAGGTGGGGAAATATGCCATGGTCATAATCCCAACACTGAGACAGACAACTCCCATGAACCCCCCAGTTCATGTGACATCTCCCAACCATTAGGAGAGAGGATTGACCTCACTGAAAACACTAACACACAATCCATAATGAATCTCATAGTATGTAATTGTAGAGGTTCCCAAAATGAGGAGTTTAGAAGACAATTCCACTCAATACTAGATAATTATAGGACAGTCTTAGTTGTCCTATTGGAAAATCGCATGCATGACCATACTATTCTTAAGAATGACTTCAGTTTCTCCGACATGTCTCAAGTTTCTGCACAAGGTCTATCAGGTGGTATAGTAATCATGTGGCATGCTAACCTAGTTACTGTGGAGGATCTCAACATGACAACCCAGGAAATACACTGCATGGTCCAGATATGGCCTAACCCTACTAAGTGATTATTTTCATCAATATATGCAAATAACTCTGTGTCATGACCCCAAATCCTAACCGGCTGTGATGGAGCCTATCGTGGAACTAGGCTAGCCGACTACCGCGTGTTCATAATTTTTTTTGAAAATCCCATTTAAGTTTCAAGCAATTCTTAACAATATACAGAAAGTTTACTTAACATAATAGGTAAGTTTTATATATACAGTACTGACATCCCCAAAACTCGGAGCTAACATGTCATGAGCATCTAGTGAATAAGCCAAAATAAAGTATTATGATACAAAAATTTCGAATCAAAGCTAAGTACAACAGGAAGGGGAAAGCAGAGATGTTGTGAACGTTAAACAGCTACCTCTATATTCCACGATCCGACTCCGCTGCGATATATATAAGCTAATGCTCGATCTCTGCTCCTGAATCTGCACACAGAGGTGCAGGGAATAATGTGAGTACACCAACTCAGTAGTAATGGAAATAAATCAAGTCTAAGTAGCAAGGAATAACATAAAAATCAATGCCATCAAGTCACAATATACACAACCTTACTTTCCAATAGTATACATAGATATACGAAATCGTCGTGCCTTCGAAATCAACTTCACAAAAATCCTTAAAACAATGCACATTTTTAACAACTTTAAAACAAGGATTTGGTATGCAAATGAATGTAGTAAAATCATAAGTAGCCCCTCGGGCAAAAATATGTTTCATAATCAGCCCCTCGGGCATGCCTCACAATCCCTCAGCACCTCACAATCACTCAACACCTCACAACCACTCATGTCTCCCAATCACTCAATCACTCGCACTCGGTGCGCTCACTGGGTGTGTGTACAGACTCCAGAGGGGTTACTTCAGCCCAAGCGCTAATATCACTCAGCACCTCACCATCACTCTTGACCCTCGGCCACACTCGGTGGAACCACTCGAAAAGCCCCTCGGTCGAAGTAATAGAACGGGGTACTCGATCCGAAAATATCATTTTAATGCTCATGTAGTGTAAATCAGGCTGAGTTTCAAATAAAACAGTATGCACAATGATGTTGAGTAAAATCATCAACAGGTAGTAAGGAAAACAACAGTAAAACGCCCTCAAAGGGGTTTAAACAGATTGGCACGAGGCCCCAAACACGGCTTACAGCCCAAATATTTCACAAATCTTTAGAACATAATTTAACATAAGATTTTGAATAAATATGCAACTCATTAGTTGTCGCGAAGAGGACCTAGTCCAATCCAAAAATTAGTACGCGCCACATATTCGTTATCCGACATGTGCGCCATTCCAAATTCAGTGAGAAAATAATGCAGTCCAGGGTTCCATACCCTTAGGACAAGATTTAAGACCATTACTTACCTTCCGGGCCGCGACACTAATCCGTTATGACTTTAACCCTCAAATTGGCTCTCGATTTCTCCGAATCTAGCCAAAACCAGTTCAACGTCAGTAATATATACTCAAGGAACACAACTCAATCGAAAATTATCAATTTAATCAAAAATTTCGAAATTCGGCCAAACCCGAGTCCTGGGACCACATCTCGGAATTCAATAATTTTTACATCCTTAGAAACCTCGTCCTCCCACGATTCTATACATACCAAGAACACCAAAATCGGACCACAATCGCCATTCCAAAACCTCAAAAGAAATCCCAATTCTTTCCTCCAATTTTTCCAACTTTTTCCTACCCAAATCCTTAAATTTTCAAGCCTAATCTTAACAAAATAGCATAGGAACGGGATTAACCACCAAAGAACTTACCTTTGCTGAAGAAATTTGAAATTCTCTCTCAAAACCACCTTCAATGGACTCCTCTCGCATGCAAATTGATGAAAACTAATAATTTTCGCGGAGGGGTCCTTTTTATATTGTTCTGCACAGTCATTTTCGCACCTGCGGACAATTGGCCGCACCTGCGGTCCTAGGGTGCGCACCTGCAAGACTCACTTAACTGGCCAATTCTCGTGCCTGTGACCACCTTTCCGCACCAGCGACATCGCAAGTGCGATGCACCTTCCGCACCAGCGACATCGCAGGTGCGAAAAACCCCTCGCACCTGCGGACCATTCCCTACACAGGAAAAACTCGCACCTGCGACCTTTCTCTCCGCTCCTGCGCAACCGCAGTTGTGACTCCCCTTCCGCAGGTACGAAAACACCAGCAAACCAGCACAACAGATTTCCAAAAATCACTCCAACTTCCCGTCAACCATCCGAAATCAATCCTGAGCCTGTCGGGGCCCCAACCAAACACACCAACACACCCCGTAACATTATTACAACTTAGTCGATCCCTCAAAACACCAAAAACAATGCGAAAACACTAAATTTTCATCAAATTCAAGCCTAAGAACTTTAAAACTCCTAAAATTCGCCAACTACGCTGAAACCAACCAAAACACCTCCGATTAACCTGAAAATTTGCGGACATATCCAAAATGACATTACGAAAATGTTCCAACTTCCGGAATTTCATTCCGACTTCGATAGCCTATTTTCCACTACCGACCGAAAATTGCCAAAAATTAACTTTCGCCAATTCAAGCCTAATTCTACTCCGGACATCACAAAAAGGCTAAATGTCTAAACTCTCACCATAACTACTCCGGACCCAAACCAATTGATCAAACACATCAAAAACAAGATAGCGATACATAACAAATGCAGAAATAGGGGAAATGGGGTAAATCTCACGGAACGACCTGTCGGGTCGTTACACTCTGCCTATTTACAAAAATTACATTGGGACAATTTAAAATGTATACATGATTCCTATGGGGGTCCTTGGTTAGTAGGGGGATTTTAATAAAGTAATTAGAGCGAATGAAGAATTTGGTGGCAACCCTATTAGCAATACAAGGGCAGATGCCTTCGCACAGTGCATAAATTATTGTAAATTGGTCGACCTAGATTTTAAGGGAGGTTGCTATACATAGACTAACAAATGTCGACATGGTTACACTATCCTAGAGAGGATAGATCGGCTTCTAGCAAACTATGATTGGCTAACACTATTTCCTGAAGCAGTAGTTCAACACCTCCCTCGTACATATTCGGACCACTGTCCATTACATGTAACACTACAGCCCAACAAAACCCCTAAGAAACAAATCTTCCATTTTGAAATATTTTGGACAACACATCCAACATTCAAAAATGTAATCCAACAATCCTGGCATAACGCCTCCAAATTAATAGAAGCTACTGATAAATTCCAAACTAATGTTACATATTGGAATAAACATACTTTTGGCGACATCTTTACAAAAAACGTAAACTACTTGCAAGAATTAATGGGATTCAAGCTTCAATACACTATGTATTGATAAAAAAAAGTTTCACACATAAGTCAGCTTTTGACAACTCAGCCAGTTACGTGGACACAGGAGAACGCGACAACTGGATGTGATTTTTTGAAGAGGTACGAAACAAAGAGGCATGATTCAATAAACCCTCGAGCTTATCAGCCACGGGAAACTCAACCTGATCAAAACAGGGAAGAGGCATGGTCAGAATGAATCCAGACAAAGCTACGGGCGGATTCAAGAACCCACAATTGATTACTCAAACGTTATGAAATCGTACCCCAATTACCGTTATCCTTTGTAACGCCTCATTAATGTCATAATTAGTCATTAATGAGCAACCATATCAAGAGTTGTACGTTATATCAAGGAATATCATGTATAGGGGAGGGGAATACAGCTTGTAAAGGTGATTCTCGAATACAATCTGCTTTGCTTTTCGATATTTCTGCAATATTGTCTATTATTCATTTTTCTCTATTTTCTTGATTATGAGTAACCCGTGTTCATCCTAGAAATAGCTTTAGACAAAGGATCTAATTCTTTGGTTAAACAAATTGGTTCCGTTATCGGGAATCTGATAATCTTTGTTTGATTTTCAAGTGATATCCTCTGAACTATGTCAAACCCCAATGATAACAACCAACAAAGGAATGGAACCCAAGTTCCATCGCCTTCAGGAACCCCACGTGGTTCAAGGGGAAAATCCCCATAAAGATCTAATAACAACAATGGTGATAATGATCAAACTGTGGAACAAGATCGTGTAAAGAAAATGATTGCAGAGTATGTGAGCCAAGCTTTGCTAGAATTTGCGAGAGGATTACCGGCAGCGTTACCTATACCACCGACGCCACCCCCCAGTAATACCATCACCATGGAAAATCCTCAATCTGGGTTGGCAAACTCAGGAAGAGGAGACACTCCTAATGAATCTCTCAAAATGAGATCAGGTATATCTAATAACTCAGAATTACAAAATTTACTGCTAACCATACAGAAACAGTTGAAGGAGCAGAACGATCACATCGAACAAATTCCTGGAGTACCACCTATCATCAAAGGCATTGATGTTGATAGGTATTCTCAACAACCTTGGAAGACAAGTGTGGCACCCTTGCCTATACTCAAGAAGTTTAAAATGCCTAACGTTCCCAAATATGATGGAACAACTGACCCACGTGATCATGTGACTGCTTTCACTACTGGAGTAAAAGGCAACGACTTAACAAAACAAGAGATTGAATCAGTCCTTGTCAAAAAATTTGGGGAAACACTCACCAAAGGAGCCCTAACCTGGTATTCTCTTCTCCCTGAAAATTCTATTGACTCTTTTGCTGAGCTTGCAGATTCATTTATAAAAGCACACTCTAGTGCACAAAAAGTTGAGTAAAGAATGGAAGACATATTCAAAATAAAACAAGGAGACACGGTACTCCGTGAGTTTGTAGACAAGTTTCAACGAGAAAGAATGCAGTTACACATGGTGTCTGATAATTGGGCAGCCATGGCATTTGCAAGCAACCTAAATGATAAAAGCTCAGAAGCCACGAGACGACTTAAGGAAAGTCTAAGAGAATTCCTCGCTACAACATGGAACGATGTATATAACAGGTATAATACTAAACTCAGAATAGAAAAAGATATCATTGCTCGTTCGAGAGATGAAGATCATTCCAGATCCAGACGTCCTGAATCAGATAGAAGATCATGTAAAAATAGGTACGATCCTTACTTAGGACCCTCGGGATGCGATATTCGTCCCAGGTTCAAAAATACTAGGTCGGACTATAGACCCCAAGGAAGAGACGTAGTCTCATCCTCGTCTAGATCCAGAAAAGATCGAGATGAACGACCTAGAGGTAATACTCAAATTGGGGATCATACCTTTAATGTAAGTACTACTGAACTTGTCTCAATATTGAGGAACATGGGATACAAGGTTAAGTGGCCCAAAGAGATGCGGTCAAATCCAAGTAGAAGAAACCCAGATCACTGGTGTGAATTTCACAACGATCATGGGCACAAAACTGCGGATTGCAGATTTTTACAAGGTGAAGTAGAAAATTTATTGAAACAACGCTATTTAATAGAATTATTTAGTGATAATGGTAAACAGGCATATATGAGGAACATGCAGGAGCCCCCAAAGCCTCCTTCTCCAAAACGAACCGTCAACGTGATACACGGAGGTGAAGAAGTAAACGGAGTGATCTGCAAAACAACCACAAAGTTCACAATTACACATGGAAAACGGGCTCGTGAAAATATGGAAGAGGACGATATAACCTTCGATGATGCAGATATCGGCGGATTAATGCTTCCTCACAACGATGCTCTGGTAATATCTTTACTTATTCATGACACTAACGTAAAAAGAGTGTTGATTGATCCAGGCAGTTCAGTCAATATCATTTTGCTAAGAGTCGTGGAAGAAATGCTACTAGGGAATCAAGTAATCCCAAGGGCACGAGCCATATCAGGGTTTGATAACTCTACGGTTATAACAAAAGGAGAAATTAAGCTTAGCGCTTTTGCTGAGGGGGTGATCAAAAGTACCAGGTTCCAAGTCATCGATACTGACATAGCTTATAACGTGATCTTCGGAAGGCTATGGATCCACGACATGAAAGGAATACCCTCCACCTTGCATCAAGTAATTAAATTCCCCTTTGAATGGGGAATTCAGAAAATTAGAGGCGATCAGCAGACCGCAAGAAATATAAACTATGTGGTACACTACAACAAGAAAATAGAGGTGGAAGAATTACGAGATAACGGAATCTCCCAAGCGGTTAACACCGCCAAACAGGCATGGAAGAAATTACTACCCAAATAGGTACGGAAGGTATTATTGTTGAAACAGGTACGAGAGAAAATACTTACGAGAAGGTGAATCAAGTTACCACGAAAAATGCATTAGACCACACGGATGTAGATTCCAGACCGGACGTCATTCATGAACCGGAGGAGGATGAGCACATCAAAAAAACTACGAAGGAGCTCGAAGCTGTTCCATTATCTGAACAAAAGCCTGAACAGAAAGTGTATATAGGCACGAGGTTGGGCCCCGATCGAAGAGGTAAGTTAATTGATTATTTAAAGGCTAACGCATACTGCTTTGCTTGGTCCCACTCAGATATGATAGGCATCCCACCAGAAGTGATGACTCATAAACTAAATAAAGATTTATCCTTCGTACCTGTTAAGCAGAGGAAAAGAAAGCAAGGACCATTCAAGAACCAAGTGATCGACGAAGAGGTACAGAAAATCTTGAAGATTGGTTTGATACGAGAGGTAACGTACCCTAACTGGCTAGAAAACACCGTGGTAGTACCTAAAAAGAATGGAAAATGGAGAGTATGTGTAGATTATACTGACTTAAATAAAGCATGCCCCAAAGATTCATTCATATTGCCACATATAGATCAAATGATTGATGCCACAACAGGTCATGAATTATTGAGCTTTCTAGATGCATATTCTGGTTATAATCAGATTAAAATGGATCCCTCAGATGAGGAAAAAACTTCCTTCATTACAAACAGGGGGACTTACTGTAATAAAGTTATGCCTTTCGGATTGAAAAATGTTGGAGCTACCTATCAAAGGTTAGTGACTAAAATGTTCCAAGAAAATCTTGGAAAGACGATGGAAGTCTATATTGATGATATGTTGGTAAAAGCAACACAAGCGGAAGACCATTTCCAACAGCTCTCTACTACTTTTGATATTTTACGCAGGTATAATATGAAGCTAAATCCAGAAAAATGCGCT
>ML426575.1:0-42258 GCA_005239525.1 Nicotiana knightiana | reverse complement strand
CTTGGAAACACTTAAACCCGTCAAAACTTGGTTTCTGGCCGACTGGGGACCCTGGCGTTTGGAACCAAACGCCTGGCTAACGCCAGGCTAGGGCTGGCGTTTCAGCCCAAACGCCTGGCTAACGCCAGGGTGGGGCTGGCGTTTCAGCCCAAACGCCTGGCTAACGCCAGGCTGGGTCAGGCTGTTTGGCTCTGTCGCCCGGCTATCGCCCGGGTGTCTCCTTTCGCGTATTTTTCGACGTATTTGCATCCGTTTAGCTCCGTTTCCATTTCCAATTCACCTACACATAAAATAAACCCCATTAGGCACATACGACGTGTATTTTTATCATTAAAGCACATAAAATGCAAGGTATATAATGCTTAAAATCATGAATTCTAGCCACGCATCACCTAGCCCGCATGAGTCTAAACTGTGTACGGCCCACAAAAAAAAGAGAAAAGAAAAGTCTGCTAGGTTGAAAACCTCGAAAGAGGCAGCCTAGGCAAAATTTAGGACATAATGAAATAAAAAATAAAAAAAATAAAAAATCACCCATTATGAACTACGATATGACTTGATCCTCTTTACCGAGGTACGTAGGCATCTTAGAGTTTTATTCTAAGTTCAGTCGCATAAGTTCAAAAGATACATAATCCCTCAATCATTGTCCGAATGAAGTACGAGGGAATGTAATCCATTCAATCAGCACTTGAAAATCGAGCTGAGATACCATTCCTCTGTTAAACTTTGGATCCCATCTGATTTAAAGGAGGCAAGCCGCTATGGTAAATTAGTGTCTTCAATAAAATGATTAATCTCTTTTAGGAGTCCCAAGCATTTGCATTGAAGTCCGGGGATTCGGTATGCCTTCGTGTTCGCCAAACCTTCAAGTTTTTTTTTTGGTGAGTCTTCACGACGTTTCAAATTTAGTGAGACTTGAACCCAATATATTTGGTGAGAACGAAGCTCTTGAATTTCAATCTCTGACAATTAAAAGGGTCTTATAATCTCAAGGCATCCACATCAAGATACAAATATTTTGGTGAAGTCGCGCTAATTTGGATTTGTCGACATATCAGAAACCAAAATTGACTTCAAAATATTACCTGAAACTATCCTTAAGGCATTAAATTTTGTATTTTGGATATATTATAGATTTGGAAGTTAAGTTTCTAATGGATCAAACGGTTTGTGATTTCGACATTCCCACACCAAGATACAAAAGTTTTGGTGAAACTGTGCAAATCTGAAACTATCAACGTGTCGAAATTTAAAGTTAGATTCAAAATAATATCTTGGACGATTCTCAAAGTATTTGATTTTTAATTTTGGATATGTCTTATATCTTGAAGTCTAGTTTCTATGAAAATAAACTGCTCATAATTTCGACATTTCTACACCAAGATACAATGTTTTTGGTGAAACTGCACAAATTTGAAACTATCAATGTGTCAGAATTTATAGTTAGCTTCAAAATACTATCTGGGACTATTATCAAAGTGTTTGATTCCGAATTTTGTTTGAAGTCTAGTTTTTATAAAATCAAACGGTTCATAATTTTGACTTTTCTACACCAAGATATGATTTTTTTTATGAGACTGCGTAGATCTGAAATTTTCTACGTGGTGGAATCTAAAGTTGGTTTCAAAATATTATCTGGCTCGATTCTGAAGGTGTTTTCTTCTAAGTTTTAGATATGTTTTAGATATTAAAGTCTAATTTTCGAGAAATCAAACGGTTCATTATTTGGAATCTTCCACGACAAGATATGAATATTTTGTTACACGCGCGTAAAGCTGAAAATTATGCGACTAAGATAAAAGTCGGACAATGTAAAGCAAAAGAGAAGCTGGAATATTAAAGCCCTCGAAGTCTCCAAGTTGAAGTCTTCAAGTTTGTTGGTCTTCAAGTTTCAGTCTTCAAATTCGCCGGTCTTAAAGTTGAATTGTTTAAGCCCTCCAAATGTTCAAGTTGAAGTCTTCAAGTTTGTTGGTCTTCAAGTTTCAGTCTTCAAATTCGCCGGTCTTAAAGTTGAATTGTTTAAGCCCTCCAAATGTTCAAGTTGAAGTCTTCAAGTCTGCTAATTTTTCAAGTTGAATTTTAAAGTCAACCACTCTTTGAGTTGAAGTCTGCAAAGTCGGCCAAATCTTCAAAGTTTTCCAAGTGTTCAAATCGGTGTCGTCAAGTCGATGTCGTCTTCGAGTTGAAGCTTTATAACGTTCCAATCTTAAGGTGGACATATAAGTCCCTTTGTACCTTAAGTTGGCCTCTTCGTGGATCTGTCCTTAAAAGGAACTATAATTTTCATTGAGAGTATCTCTCCGATAGTCGTGGTACATTAAGAGTAATCTCTCCGATAGTCGGATCATTTTGAGAGTAATCTCTCCGGTAGTCGAGCCACATTGAGAGTAATCTCTCCAGTAGTCGGGTCATTTTACGAGTAATCTCTCCGGTAGTCGGGCCACATTGAGAGTAATCTCTCCGATAATCGGGTCATCTTGAGAGTAATCTCTACGATAATTGGACCATGAGAGTAATCTCTCCGATATTCGGGCAAGGATGAGTACTCATCCCTCACACCCCGTAATTGTCTTCTTCATGCTTGGATCATCTCGTCAAACAAGAACATATCTTACTTCCTTGACCTACGAAAAAAAAAGAACGTATGAAAAATTTACTTGCCAAGTCCGAACTCGAAAAGACTTGAGGAAGATGAGTCTTGTATATGTACAATTGAAGAACATAATGCTCTCTCTATATATATCTAGAGAATGACAGCCGCCTAACAAAATTGTCGATGTGGGATGGAGAAATTTACATGCCAGGCGGTTAGCAGTGTCCTACTCAAAGTTGAATTGAAATTGGATAATATGACAAGTCATTATTATGGAAAAAAGTTATTGTTTGTCTCATTTGAAACAACAAAAGTGCAGGTTCTCATTATATTGCTAAACGCACGTGGGCCACTAGCAAAGGTAAGTACTTCAGTAAAGGTTCTCACCAAACTTCTTTGAAGTTTAACATTAAAAGCTCGACAACTTAGTAGAATACATAAATCTTTCTAAAGAAAGTGAAAGATTATTGAATGTATTAAGTTTACAAGCCTTATATTTGAGGAAAAAATCTCGATCTGAAGTCAAGAGCTTAAGTTGTTCCACGTTTTACTTCAAGTCTTGTCATTAAAGCTCAATAAGGTTATGCTCTAACAAGTCTTGAAGTAGGGAGCATTTGTAGGCATATAAATTTTATTAAAATTAAATTCATGAAATAATTTGGGCTATATTTTAAATACAAGATATATTAGGCCAAATAAATATTATGGACTAATATAATTGATTTAATTACATAAGTCCGATACATATGGATTAAATAAATAGGTCCAATTCTATTGGGCTAGTCCACTTAATCGGGCTATAAATGATGAGCTCATTTCATTAGGCCCAAGATATCATCTTGAAAGAGGCCCAGTTTGGTGCCACACGTGATGACGTGGCACACCAAGTCAAAAGGAAGAGCCAATAGGATCATGCCACGTGTCAAAATGTCAAGGCATGCCAAGTCACATTAAAAGGCCAATGAAACAGAGCCATGTGTGCAAGTGACATGTTCTGGCCAATCAAACGCGGCCATGTCGCACTTCAATTTGATTGGTTGGAAAGAGTTTGTTCTTATCACAACTCCTCCCTTCCACAACTATAAATAAGGGTCTTCATAACCCAGAAAAGCCACCAGAAGTTATAACAAGAAGCAAGAGAAAGCTCGTGGATCAAACGCCGCAATTTTCTCTACAAGTTTCAAGCTTCAAGCAATCAAGTTCAAGCTCAAGAACGAAGAACAAGTAAATATTCAAGGAGTACGAGTTCAAATCAAAGTTCTTGCTAGTTGAATTCAAGATCATCACTCGTGGCGACAAATATAGATTCAAGATCAAGCTCAAAGGCCCTTGAATTTATTAACTATTGGAAGGAAGAATCAGAGGATTCATAAAGATTGTAACACTCAAATATTTGAAATAAAATACTACGATTGTTGCAATATTTTTCGGTCCTAATTTATTTTCTTGACACAATTTATTGTCTATAGCTGGTTTTATTGTTAAAGCAAAGAGACTTGATGATTTCCTTATTGAAGGGACGATTTGGTACCCTTGTGTGAAATGCAAGTGTGTTAAGTTATTAGGTCCCGATGAGGAGACTAAATCCGATGAGGATCAGTTGTAATTTGAAATGTGAAATAGGATATTTTAACTTGATTGGTTGTCACAAAACTTTGTTCGTTTTAGACTTGGTTGCATGTCATTTTAGTTGAAAGCGTTACATTTTGATGTGGTTTAATAGAATTTATGCTTCTTAAATAATTTTTGTTATGTTTAAAATAGTATGATACTTGATGTTTCTGGTTATATTGATTGAGAATTTGTGATATTAATTGTTGTTTATTGGTTGTTTGATTTGGCGGGGGGTATGGCTTGAAATACATCATAATTCTGCTGTAATGTTTCTAAATTTGCGACTGATTTCCGACTACTTTGGTCGAAAATTGGACCTGAAAATTCCCAGTTTTGCGACTGAAGTGGTCGAAATATTTAATTAATTATGTTATTCATTTTTTAAGTTCTGACGGATTCTATTGGACAATTTAAATAAAATAATAAATAATTATTAAAGTACCGACTAAATCGGTCAAAATATTAATTATAAAATTAATATGTGCGGCAGAATCAGTCGCAAATGTACCGATCAAAACAGCCGCAATCTTCAATTTTATACGGTCAACGACATAATTCCCTATGGCGAACAAAATGGTCGGAAGTTTTCGACCAATTCGGTCACAAATATTTTACAACCATCATTTTTCTGACCACTCCAAATCCGTCAGAAATAACAGATTTCCGACGAAATTGGCGGTCGGAAATTTGACATTTTCTAGTAGTGTTTATATGTCTTTCATGACCTTTTGCTAATATATTTGTCTAGGCTTGGACGTTCCTTTGCATGATTTCAAAGGAAAGAACGGAATTTGAAGTTTATGGATTTTAAATTTACTACAGAACACATAGCTCGTCTTAGTTAGTGAGTTCATAATTAAATATTTATAAATATTTAATGAATTTTTAATATAAATACAATGTTTAATTAAACATAATTGGATTCGGCAGAACCGCACATTATAAATATTCACGTAAAAGGATTTTCATATATACATAAAAGTACTTACTTTCATGTCCATTGATTGCAGGCGAACAATTGGATCAACTGACGCTATACACAAAACTATTTATAACTTTTCATATATCCATAATAATAATTGATTGCACGCATACAATTGGATCAACTTGTCTAACTCTCGTTAAGCAATTACTAGCAATCTTAAGTTCGGATCAACAATAAGATGCTGCCCCGAGGAGAATGGAATTTATACACTTTGACTAAACTCAATACTTTCAACATGTAATATAAATGTATATGTCAAATATATCAAACTTCCAATAAATATTAATTTTTGAATTCTTAATTTAAAAAGTATAATGAACTAATTAGTGCTGACGATATTAAAAATTGAAACTATCCACTATCTACCGAATTAGGGCCCAAAAAATAAAGAAAAGCTAATGGTGCCCGGCGATCAATATTTATGTTCCTTTTTATATTGCTGCAATTTTCATCTTGATATCATTCAGTCCCACAGTATAAAATTTATAGAATTTAAGTTATATATACGAATAATTTAATGTATATTTTACACTATTCTTGTGAATAATGAAAAAAGAAAACTATTTTCATGAGTTAGAATTCACCATGCTTTAATTTGTGAGTTGTCATCTAACTGTCAATTCTTTTTTTCTTATATGAAAATTTGTATGGAAGTTTACAATACTTTGTACAAATATTTGAAATATTTGAAATTTATTTAATTAATCATGATTAAATAAATAATAGAATAACACATAATTAACAAAGTCAATGCATTACGTAGGTTAGCCCCCTCTCTCACATATGACATACACACTGTAAGTCTATATATATATCAGTCTTAAAAGTTATCTGTTCTAAGATCACAAAACATAATTCAAAATTTATTGTGACCAATGAAGTATCTGCCGAACTTCGCTGCATGTTGGGGCGGCGGCGCCACAATGACGCCGAGTGCAGAAACTGCCGCCCCAACTCTCTTTCCGCATGAGGAGAGGCCATGGCTAAAGCCAAAGAACACTAAAAAAAGAGACCTGCACTCCGTGTTATAGCGGAAGATAGAGTGACTTCTGACATTGATCGAAGAAATTCCGAAGGCAAAACAGCTGTCAAAGTCAAAGCTAAATCTACAGTTAGAAAACTTTCTATAGCATCGTCCATGACTGGCGAAAATTTCTGGTAATACTACATTATTTAACTTGGTGGATGATACACTCAAATTACAGTTTAATAAATAGTGTAAAGCGGTAGATATCAAATATAATAATCCAACTAGGTTGGAGTCGAATCTCACAGGAAATAGGTATGAAAAGATTATTTAAATAGTGTGGAACTTAACTCAAATCGTGATTCTATTCCGTTAGTTAAAAAAAGTGTTGTAATTGAGTCAAATAAAAACGAGGTTTAATGCCTTGAGTTTTTGATATTCACTTTTATCAAAACCTAACCCATTTTTCCAAGTAAAGAAAGAGTAAAGTGGCATTTGTCAATATTTGCAACCACCAACAATAAATGAAGAATGAGAAATGAATAAATATCAACTAACCATTGTATATATATTCAATGGTAAACACCCATTAATATTACACTCATTTAGGGTCCACAATCTTAGTATTTAAAACTAGTCACTCATACTAAAATACAAAAAGATAACAATATTCAAAGTCATAATGCTTACAAAAGTGCAAGAATCTTTCTTCTAAAGCTTTCAAAAGAATGAATATTGAATGCCTTGTATTGCAGCCTCTTTTTCAGACAAGATGACCCACAAAAATCGTATAAATCTATTTATAGTGGGCCAAAAGTCGAAGCCAAATTTGGACAAGATTGCCCCTGTAGACGCATTATGCGACCGCATATCTGTCGCAAAACAGGCATGCGGTCCGCAATTCTTCCATTCCATCACAGATCTTCATGTCCCAGTTCCGAGCATCCATCGCATAGTAGTTATGCTGTTCGCATATTTGATATGCGACCGCATTTTCCATCGCAAAACTGTGAGGAACTGTCTCTACTGGAAGTCTGTGGTCTGTTATGCGGCTCACAAACTTGTTATGCGGTCACATAATGCATCGCATAATCTTCATTTGATTTGGCCAACTGAACTGTTTTATTCTGCGGTTGCCCCTTGCGATATGTGGTCCGCATGTGAGTTATGTGGTCCGCATTTGAGTTATGCGACTGCATTCTTGCCTTCTTTCTACTCTTTTGTGGCTTTTTGACTTCTTTTCCGTGTTTTTGGGTCCTCAAGCCTCATGTACTGCAAAACATCAAAACTTCATAAGAATTAACGAACAAATGCATTAAAATGAGCTGAAATCTAAGTAAATGGTATTAAATGTGCCCAAATTCTACGGCACATCAACACCCCCAACTTAAACTCTTGCTTGTCCTCAAGCAACTAAAACAAAGAAAAACTATCCTCTCCTAAACTCTTACTGAAGTCATGAAACAGTAGTGACCTTAGATGGTTTTGACTGTCAGTTTACAAGCATATAACTTCATTTATTTACCCTTCCTGAACGACCACTATTGTTTAACAAAGCAACTAATCAACTTGTGAACTTTGAGCCTCGACCAAATTGATAAAATGTTACTCTCAGCTAAGTGCACTCGCATTCTACTTCAAGAACCTAACTTCTGTTAAACCTTGCAGTTCATGTGCCCTCACAAGAAAGAAAATCCCAAAATCACCACATTTACAAAGACAACACAGGGAACAGATTTACAAAGACACTCACATTCACAAGGAATTTCAAGTGTTACAACATATCATGTCATAAGCTTGCCCTTATTTTAATTCGCCGCATATTCAAAAACATTCGGTTGGAGATCCTATAAGGACTTTTTAAGCTTGTAATGTAGGTTTAGGGAAGGGTCAGATAAGCATTTGGGAAACAAGTGACTACACCCTCCTTGAACACTACTCACATTTGTCTTTCTTTTTGCACTTTGTTTCTTTTCAAACCTCACAACCTTCTAGTTATCGACATAGAACCACCTTGAATACCTCTCTAATTTTCTTCAAGACTCCACATTTATATATATACATACATCTCCATACTTTTTTTTATACAATTATATTTTTTTTATTTTTCTTGTGGAGCTTGAATAATTTCGTATGAACACTTTGAGGTCTATGATCCTACGGTCAATATACAATCCTACCAATTTCCAACTTGACACCACACCCCCAACTTAGGCTTTTAGCCTAACTCTCAATGCTCAAGCAGGGACGGGTTCAAAAGAGGGAATTATTTTACAAAAGGGTAAAAGTTTGTAATGAGGTGGCCAAAGAAAAGGTTAAAGGCTCAAATAGGGTAACTAGTAATAATATCTATGTACTGGTCAGCTTGAAAGGGTACAGGGGTTTGTCAAATAACACAAAGAATGCCTAAGGTCATCCATCCAACCAAACGTAATTATCATTAGCATTGAAAGGCCAACTGGGCAAGTTCTAGATGATAGAAGTAAACACAAGAATTATTTACACAAACACTAACACACATGGCACATGAACTGTTTGACTCAACATAGTTTCAGCCATCAAGTGAATACAAGGCAACTCAAAGCTTTCATCATATGATAAGTATGATTCTGAGTAAACATAAAGTCAAAGAGCGAGCCTCAAGTTCACAAAAATGACTAACCATAAAATATAGTTTTTTTTAAAAAATATATATCAAACGAAAGGGTATAATTCATTTACAAACGTACATGCTTGAAACTATACAATCACACCAAACAGGTCAAAACGTTCCATGCTACTTCCATGGTTCTACTATTACACCCTTGGAAAAGAACCCGGCGAAGAAAAAACCATGGGGAATTCATTATTAACTACTAAAGGAGTTGTGCATACGAATATTGTTTTAAAAAAAAAATATATATATATATATACAACTATGTACACAAAATAGCTATTCCACCCTCAACTGAAGAGCATGCATTGTCCCCAATGCATAAGAAATGTAAAAAAAGAGTTGAGGGGCTCCCTGGGGCACACTAAGCACTGTGGGAGTCTGAAGCATGCTGAACTATTGTGGGGTCATCCGCTGATGCTGAAGCTGGTGGGATCTCATCCTGAGGGGTGACCTCCACAGATGGAGTAGGGGTCTCCAACTGCCCTGATGATGGAGCGGGGGCCTGAGAGCTGCTCGCCTCGCCTGATGATGGCTGATTGGTCGATGGATGGGCCTTGGCGACCATATCCGCTAGCGAGTGTGCAATTGCTTTCTGCACATCTTCTTCTTCTTACTCCTATGCATCTGTAGTAATAACAACTTGCTTACCCTTGTCCTGAGGACCCTCATCCTCCTCTGACAGTGCATCTTCATTTGTCTTCTCATCATCTGTATCCCTTCCTCGGACTCTTCAGTATGTCCTGAAACTGCCTCGGAGGGAATGTCAATGGGTGCAGGAGGAGCTTGAGCCTGTGAGGTCCCAACAGCCTGTGGATCGGGAGCTGTCATCAATATGGTGAAATAAAAGTCCAGTCCAGGAATGGATGTGTCATCTCCCTGCTCACTTTCCTTTGGCAAGAGAGATGATAAGTCAAACTCCAGGATTTTCATCTTCTGTAGCTCACCCTTAAGTGTATCAACATCTTTACGGAGCTGAGGCAGACCTCTAACCTCACCCCATTCGACTTTCTCCAGGCGCACCTCAAATTGCTTCAGGAGATCCTCATAGGTTTTGTGTTGCGGTTGAAGAGCAGTCACTGAGGATTGGACGGGAAGCAATGCTTGCCGAATGATGTTGGGGATCTCCTTCATCATCCGGTCCACCTTAGCATTGGTGTGCTAAGCTAGTAGACCAAGATTAGAAGAGATGGCAGTGGGACCTGGGGCTGTGTAGTGGTGGCCTGTGGAGTGGTCTGTGGAGTAGTTGTGGGTGCAACTGTCGATGCAGCTAGGGCCTGAGATAGGCAGGTAACTGGGCCTCTGGAATGTTTGAGTCTGCTGAGGGGGATTTGAATCTCTGTTGGGGTTGCAGTTTCCTTTGGCACTGCGTCACTGATGCGCATAATATCAATATCCTTGAGAGCTTTCTCCGGCTTGTCATGCTTTGGCATTGCGGGCACATCCACAGCATTACAGAGAGCTGTGATCAAGAAAGGGAAGGGAAGTGACGTGTGTTTCTGGTTCTCCTTGACCCCCAACTCCCGGAAAATGATCTCTCCCACATCGATTTTTATACCACTCATTATGCACGCAATCAGGAGTGCTTTCTCAATGTTGATATCTGTTTCATTTCTGGACGGCATCAGGCGGGATGTGACAAAGTTGAGCCAGTAGCGACCCTCCCGTGTGAGATCCTCTTTGTAGATCTTATGTTTAGGGTCAATCCAGGTCGGGGTCCCTTTTGCTATCACAGAGGCAATCCAGGCACACTCGTTGTGTTTGTTAACTACTTTAGCCTCATATTCAGTTGTGCCGGGAGTCCAATCCTCGAAGTATAGATCATTTATAGCTCCCTGATGACATAGCACTTCGACCCCTCGAACAAGAACCAATGTTGCAAATACCTTGTTTCCCTTCTGCTCAGCGTTCATTGATGCCCCATACGAAGCATAGAACTCGCGCACATGCGTTTTATTGTATTCATCAGGGACCTCAGTGAAGAATTCCCATTTCCTCTACCTGATGTTTTCGATTATATGAGGGTAATGCTCCCTCAGCCCATTAAAACTCAGTTGTTTTTCTTCGAGAATCTTTAGCTTTGAGAGCCCTTATTTGTATAGACTCATGGAGCCTTTGACTTAAAACCCGAGATTAAGATCCTCCTCCTTTTTCCTTCTTGACTCAGCCTGTAAGTCGACCGAAGCAAGGTATGTATTTGTGTCCCCTACTCATCAGACTGGGCAGAGTGCTCAGTAGTGGTGCGGGTGGTTTCCGGTCTTGGACGTTTGGCCTGTTGTGCATGTTGGCCCACAGTGGCCCTTTTATGACCACGAGCGGATGGGGATCACGTTTCAATAGCCTTTCTTGGTGCCATTTCTGCAAAGAAATAGTGTGTGAGTTATGGGCATAACATAAACGGCATAAGGCAAAAATTGGCAAAATAAAACCTATTATGCGATAGGTTATGCGGTCGCATAACCACTATGTGGATCGCAAACCTGTCGCATAATTGCATACCCTTAGAAGAAAACCAATTATGCGATGGGTTATGCGATCGCATAACCACTATGCGGACCGCATACCTATCACATAATTGTACACCCATTTGGACCAGGGATTATGCGATTGCAAAACCCATCGTAAAACAGGGTATGCGATCGCAAACATGCCACAAACTGGCCCTTAAAGAAACCCATCATCTGTTTGTGATTGCGGTGGCTTTGCGGTCCGCATAACACATATGCGATCGCAAAATCCTCAGCATAACTGACTTTCACATTGATAGTTAGGGCTCATTATGCGATTACTTTGCGGACTGCAAACCATTTATGTGGCCCGCAAAAGTCGTCTTCCTCATTAAATTTACCCACCCTCACAAGATTTGCAACCTAATGCATTAATTAACCTGCAACTCACCTTCACAGGCCCCTACCCAAATAATGTGGACCTCAATCAAGAACTAAGGTCCAGATTATGGGCACAAAGAAAAGAAAAGATAACAAAAAAGAAAAACAAATAACAGAAAAGGAAAGGGAAATAAGGGACATACCAGATGTAGAACAATGGTAGAAAACGATGTTTGAATTATGAGCACACCGAGGTTTGTTTTTTGATCGATCCTTGTTCGTGTTCAAGTTTCGATTTGTCTTCTTCTTTTTTCCTTTGTTTTGTGATTAATTTGTGCGATTAGGCATGTGAAAGAAAGTGACGATGTCAGAGAAGTAGGTCTTTACCTGGCATCTATGCGATGGACGAGTGACCGCATAACACATTATGCGACCGTATAAGTGTTATGCGGTAGTTTTAGGACTGGTCTCGTTTTCTCATGGATGCGATGCATTATGCGGCCGCATAAGTGATATGCGGACTGCATAATTTGAATCTTCACCGCATATTTGCAAGCCTATTTATCTCAACTTTCTGATCGTGTTTGCAACGACTATGCGGTCCACATAGTCATTATGCGACCGCATAGTTGCCGCAAACTCCCCTGAGTGACTTTTCTTCCATTTCTTCAGTATTTTCACCCTGTTTTATGGTATTTGGGAACACCTGCACTCTAACAAACACGTCAACTTGCTCAATCTAATCTACATAAATGAAAGAAATAAAAATAAGAAACAAAAAATGTTACCACACATGGGTTGCCTCCCACAAAGCGCTTGATTTAACGTCGCGGCACGACGAAGTTGGACCCTTTTCGGGCTAACTCAGTGGTGGGGGGTGGACCATCCTTGTTAGAAAATTGCTCCACTAAGTTCTTGTCTCCAGTTGTGCCCAAGTAATGCTTAACCTGCTAGTCGTTCACTTTGAAAGTTTGGAGTCCATCCTCCGACTCTAATTCAACAGCTCCAAACGGGGACACATTCACCACTTTGAACGGGACAAACCATTTAGATTTGAGTTTTCCCGAAAATAACTTGAGTCTCGAATTGAAAAGCAAGACCAAGTCACCCGATTTGAATTCCCACTTCAAGATATTCTTGTCATGAACAAACTTCATTCTTTCCTTGTACATGGTTGCACTCTCATAGGCATGGAAGCAGAATTCTTCCATATCGTTGAGTTGTGTCAATCTCAGATTAGCAGCCTCAACCCAGTCAAGGTTCAACTTTTTCAAAGCCCACATGGCCTTGTGTTCCGGCTCCACGGGTAAATGACATGCCTTGCCAAAGACTAACCGGTAGGGTGAAGTGCCAATAGGAGTCTTGAACATTGTGCGATATGCCCACAATGCATCATCTAGATTTATTGACCAATCGGTCCTGTTTGCATTGACTGTTTTGGCTAGAATGTTCTTAATATACTTGTTAGAGACTTCAACTTGGCCACTCGACTGAGGATGATAAGGTGTGGCCACCTTGTGCTTCACGCCATACTTCTCGAGTAGCCCGGTGAAAGCCTTGTTGTAGAAATGAGATCCACCATCGCTAAGGATGGCTCTAGGAGTGCCAAACCGTGTGAATATGCTTTTCCTCAAAAATGCGGTCACACTCCTCGCCTCATTGTTTGAAAAGGCAATTGCCTTGACCCACTTGGACACATAGTCTACTGCCACTAGGATATACTTCATGCCATAAGAGCTCACAAAGGGACCCATAAAATCGATTCCCCACACGTCGAAGATTTCAATCTCCATCACAAAATTCATAGGCATCTCATGCCTTTTAGAAATTGATCCTTGCCTTTGACATTGATCACAAGATTTGACCATCTGATTTGCGTCATGGTAGATTG
This sequence comes from Nicotiana knightiana, assembly GCA_005239525.1. NCBI lineage: Eukaryota > Viridiplantae > Streptophyta > Magnoliopsida > Solanales > Solanaceae > Nicotiana > Nicotiana knightiana. The sequence goes on along the minus strand of ML426575.1, from coordinate 28,724 downwards.
ATGGCCAATAGTAGCCACACTCAAGTACCTTTGCTGCCACTCGATTTCCTCCATGATGACCTCCAACCGGTGAGTTGTGGCATGCCTTGAGAATTGACATAAACTCATCTTCCAGAACATACCGCCGAATAATGTTGTCGGCACAAATACGAAACAATAAGTGCTCCTCCCAATAGTATTGCCTACACTCCCGCACAGACATTTTTGTTTGATAAGTCTCCAATCCATCGGGAATAATGTCGCTAACCAAATGGTTAGAAATATCGGCACACCAAGGAGAGGATGAATAAGACAATGTCAATATGTGCTTATCTGGAAAAGCATCATCGATTTCAAAGTTCTCCTTTGGTCTTCCTTCTTCTTCAAGCCTAGACAAATGATCCGCAACTTGATTTTCTGTTCCCTTGTGATCCTTGACCTCAAAGTCTAATTGTTGTAATAAAAGTACCCACCAGATTAATCTTGGCTTGGCATCCTTATTCGCCATGAGATAGTGAAGAGCAGCATGATCCGTGTATACCATCACCTTGGATCCCAACAAATAGGCTCGAAGTTTATCAAAGGCATAGACAATGGCCAGAAGTTCTTGCCCAGTCACAGTATAATTCATTTGAGCACCATTGAGCGTCTTTCTTGCGTAGTAGATAGGATGAAGAACTTTTTTATGCCTTTGACCAAGCACCTCCCCATAGATACACCATGGGCGTCGCACATGAGTTCAAATGGAAGGGACCAATCCGGTATGACAATAAAAGGTGTCGTGGTGAGCTTCTCCTTCAATTATTCAAATGCTTTGAGGCACTTTTTATCAAACATAAACTTGGAATCTTTCTCAAGGAGCTTTTACATGGGATTTGCAATGTTAGAGAAGTCCTTGATAAAACGCGTATAGAAGCAGGCGTGCCCCAAAAAACTTTAGACACCTTTCACTGAAGTTGGTGGAGGAAGCTTGGAGATGATTTCAATTTTGGCTCGGTCAACCTCTATGCCATGTTTAGAAATTTTGTGATCCAAGACAATGCCTGCATCCACCATAAAGTGGCATTTATCCCAATTTAGCACAAGGTTTGTTTCCTCACACCTTTTGAGAACTTGTCTAAGGTTGTCAAGACAATGCTCAAAAGAGTAACCTACTACCGAGAAGTCATCCATGAACACTTCTAAGAAATCCTCCACCATGTACGAGAATATAGACATCATGCATCGTTGGAAAGTATCCGGAGCGTTGCATAGCCCAAACGACATCCGGCTAAAAGCAAAGGTCCCATATGGGCATGTGAAAGTTGTTTTATCTTGATCCTCCAATGCAATGTTGATTTGGTTGTAGCCGGAATATCCATCAAGGAAGAAATAAAATGACTTTCTCGCTAGCCGATCAAGCATTTAATCAATAAAAGGCATAGAGAAATGGTCTTTGCAGGTGGCACTGTTAAGCTTCCGATAGTCCATACACACTCTCCACCCGGTTACAGTCCTTGTTGGGATGATCTCGTTCTTCTCATTGTGGATCATGGTCATGCCTCCCTTCTTCGACACACATTGCATCGGGCTCACCCAAGAACTATCTGCGATGGGGTAGACTACCCTGGCATCCAACCACTTGATAATCTCCTTCTTTACCACCTCTTGCATCGATGGATTCAATCTCCTTTGGTGTTCCAGACTAGGCTTGCTTCCTTTCTCCAATTGGATTTTGTGCTCATAAATTCCGACGGGAATTCCTCAGATAGCCGCTATTGTCCACCCAATGGCTTGCTCGGTGTTCCCTCAGGACATTCAATAATTGACCTACCTGCACATCATCTAACAAAGAAGAAACAATTACGGGTAAAGTATCATTGGAGCCAAGAAATTTATACCTCAAATGTGTCGGAAGTGGCTTGAGCTCGAGTCGTGGCGGCTCAATGATGGAAGGCTTTGCGGGAGGAGTTGCTCTATTCTCTAAATCAAGAGAGAGCTTCTTCGGTGCATAAGTGTAGGACCCACGTCCTTCTAATGCATTCACAGCTTCCACATACCCCTCCATGTCCTCACCATCAAAATTTACCAATATTGCCGCCAAGGCCTCACCAAGGCATTCTTCTTCCATCTTAATATAACTTTCATCCTCCATCTCATTAATAACATCAATGACGAAGATCCCTTCATATGCATGCGGCAACTTAATACCCTTACTTGCTTGGAAAGTGACCTCTTCATTATTAACTCGGAACTTGATTTCATTTCGCTCTGAATCCATCAATGCTCTTCCAGTGGCAAGGAATGGCCTCCCCAATATGATAGGAATTTCTTTGTCAACAGCGCAGTCAAGGATCACAAAATCATCCGGGAGAAGGAACTTTCCCACTTTCACTAGGACATCATCAACAATTCCCACGGGTCTCTTGATTGAACTATCGGCCATTTGCAATCTCATACTTGTGGGTCTTGGCAAGCCTAATCCCGCTTGCTTGTAAATAGAAAGAGGCATCAAGTTAATGCTATCCCCATTGTCACAAAGTGCCCTTGCAAAATATCGCAAGCCAATAGTACATGGGATGGTGAATGCTCCCGGGTCTTCTTTCTTCTCGACAGTTGTTGTTGCAATAATAGAACTAACCCGGTGAGTCATGCTCACCACTTTATTTTTTTGGATCTCTTCTTAGTTATCAAGTCCTTTAAGTATTTAGTGAATCCCGACATCTCTTGGAATGCTTCCAAGAATGGTATGTTCACCGACAGTTGCTTTAGAATGTCATAAAACTTCTCGAACTTGTTATCGTCCACCCTTCTAACAAGCCTTTGAGGGAATGGAGGACTAGTTCGAGGAATTGGTGTTGGAGTTTTTGGGGTTTCCTTCACCTTTTCCTTTACCTCATCATGGTGTGCTCTTTGGACTTTCACCTCTTGGGGGAGCTTTTCAACTTCAACAACAATCGGCACTTCAACTAGTGCCTCAACTTCTTGCTCAAGGTCACCAACTTCAACCACTTGTTCACTTTCTCCTTGAAGTACCTTTCCGCTTCTCGTGGTGATAGCCATGCAATGAGAAGATGGACCGCTCCCATTACCTTTAGGGTTGGAAATTGTGTCGCTTGGGAGTGTACCTTTGAGATTTGGATTTTGTTCTCTTGACAAGTCTCGCATTTGCATTTCAAGCTTTTGTATAGAAGCGGTATGTGACCCCACAAGTTCGAACATGTTTTTCATTGTAGTGTCACCTCTTTCTTGATTTTGCAAGATCTTTTTGATCATTCCTTCCAATTTGGATTCTCTTGACGAACCCTCTTTGTAATGCGAGGAGTTAGAATATTTCCCCTTTGGTGGAACATAGGGGTTGGAACTCTGGTTGACATAATTATTGTTGTTGTTGCTCCAATTGCCTTGACTCGACCCACCTTGATCATTGCGCCAATTTTGATGGCCTTGCCTTTGTGGGTTTGACCTCCATTGATTTTGTTGGCGATAACCACCTTGAGAATTATGAACATAGTTTGCTTCTTCGAACTCTTGATTCCCCATGGGTTGCATGTCTTCCACCATATTTACTTTCTTTGTCCGACTTTCTGTGAACATCTTGGTTAGCACATCAATGTTTGTGGCAAGCCCGAAAATCAATTGGTCTCTCTCTTGGTTTTCTTTGATCATGTTGGTTAGAGAGGGAGTGCCATATGCAATCCCACAAGTGGCATCTTCAGAGTGCCACACTTGATTGTGTTTGGCCATTTTGTCTGGAATCTGTGTAATCCTGGGGAATGTTTTGTCCATGAAAGATGTGTCTACTGCATTTTTAGCTATGGACTTGTCCAGTGGATCCAAACCCATGTATAATTTATCCAACAAAATAGTATTCGAAAAACCATGGTTCGGTGACCTCACTAAGTATAACTTGAAACGGTCTCACGCCTCATGTAAGTGTTCTCCTGGTAGTTGTTTGAAGAAGAAGATTTTATTTCTGAGCTCGGATTTCTTGCTCTATGGGAACCACTTGGCTAATAAAGCACGAACAAATTCGGGCCAAGAGTGTATAGAATGAGGAGGTAGATTTTGAATCCATTTTCTCGCCTCTCCGGTTAATGAGTATTTGAAGACCCGCAGTCTCAGGGCATCGTCTGCCATATTTTTCTGTTTATGCATTGTGCACAAACCCAAGAAGTTCCTGAGCTGTTGCGTTAGATCATCATCTGTAGATTTCCTGAATAATCCTTCTGCCTTGAGCATTAGGATTAACCCATGCTCTACTTTGAATGGCAATGTCAACCCACGGAGGGACAATGGCGTTGGTATCATCAATGAATTTCTCAATATCCGCAAATGGGTTTTCCTCCTCATCATAATCGGCCATGCTTACCTAGCACACCAAGAAAAGCAGGAAAATTGTGACGGAATAGAAAAAGATGTAAAGTAAAGTGCACACTAGTTAGTAATTTCAAAACTCTATTCCCCGGCAAGGACGCCAAAATTTGATACGCTCAAATTACACTTTAATAAATAGTGTAAAGCGGTCGACGTCAAATACAATAACCCAACTAGGTTTGGGTCGAATCCCACAGGGAGTAGGTGTGAAAAGATTACTTGAATAGTGTGAAACTTAACTCAAATCGTGATTCTATTCGGTTAGCTAAAAAAGAGTGTTGTAATTGAGTGAAATAAAAATGAGTATAATTTTGTAAGATTGTAATTAATTTGATTAACAAAACCAAGGTTGTGTCCCCTTTAATGAAATATAATGCTATCGGTGTTAATATGATATATTTCTAATGGAAAGTCCTTTGATATGTAAATAATTCCTAAATGACTACCCAATATTTTCCAATAATTGGGTACTATTTCCTCTTCATAATTTTTCCAAATATAAAAGAGTTGCAATTAATAACAATCAATTTATGCCAAATAAAACCCACTTATTCCTAAGCGATTCTATTAAACGAGGTTTAAAACCTTGAGTTTTTGATATTCACTTCTACCAAACCCTAACCCGATTTTCCAAGTAAAGAAAGAATAAAGTGGCATTTGTCTATGTTTGCAACCACCAACAATAAATGAAGAATGAGAAATGAATAAATATCAACCAACCATTATATATATATATTCAATGGTAAACACTCATTAATATTACTCCCATTTAGGGTCCACAACCTTAGTATTTAAAACTAGTCCCTAATACTAAAATACAAAAAGATAACAATATTCAAAGTCATAATGCTTACAAAAGTGCAAGAATCTTTCTTCTAAAGCTTCCAAAAGAATGAATATTGAATGCCTTGTATTGTAGCCTCTTTTTCAGACAAGATGACCCACAAAAATCCTAATAAATCTATTTATAGTGGAATAAAAGTTGGAGCCAAATTTGGACAAGATTGCCCTTGCAGACGCATTATGCAACCGCATATCTGTAGCAAAACAGGTATGCGGTCCTCATATTCTTCCATTCCATCACAGATCTTCATGTCCTAGTTTCGATCATCTATCGCATAGTAGTTATGCGGTTCGAATATTTGATATGCGACCGCATTTTCCATTGCAAAACTGTGAGGAGCTGTCTCTATTGGAAGTCTGCGATCTCTTATGCGGCTCGCAAACTTGTTATGCGGTCGTATAATGGACCGCATAAACTTCATTTGATTTGGCCAACTGAATTGTTTTATTTTGAGGTTTCCCCTTGCGATATGCGGTCCGCATGTGAGTTATGTGGTCCACATTTGAGTTATGCAACCGTATTCGTGCCTTCTTTCTGCTCTTTTGTGGATTTTTGACTTCTTTTACGTGTTTTTGGGTCCTCAAGCCTGGTGTACTGCAAAACATCAAAACTTCATAAGAATTAACGAACAAATGCATTAAAACGAGCTGAAATCTTTGTAATTGGTATTAAATGTGCCAAAATTCTATGACACATCAGTGCATTGTTTTAAAACTTACTATTCCCTCTGTTCCAATTTATGTGAACCTGTTTGTTAGCCCAAGAAATTGAATAGTTTTGAAGATTGACAAAGGAACTCAGAAATGAACCAGGTCCATCACTGGCAGACATAGACACAAGCAGAGTCAAAGGCACGTGACCTGCACATGCAGGAGATAAACGAAATCTGGTGAAATAGAGATATCTCCTGATCGAAAAGATTGCAAAAATAATAAGGAGAAAGACTCCTTATTCAGTAAGAACAGAATCTAAGATAAGGAAGGATTTGAGCAGTTGAGATTAACTAGAACTCTTCCACCAAGGAAGAGTAGCATTAGAGCTCTAGTTAATTCCGTATATACTAATCCTATATATTGCAAATTGTTCTTATTGTACAGGCACGCACAAAATCAGAAGCTAAGAAAGAATTGAGAGCAAAATTAGCGAGGAGATTTTGCAAGCAGTTTGTATGAAATTTGAGTGTGCGAATCTGAAGCTACTTGAACCAGCTAGAAGAACCAGTTCCAACTGTTGTCTTTTAGTCTAGTTTATTTGTTGTAGGTGGTTTTAACTTGTACTTTTTCAGCTTTATCTTGAAGCGTCTGTAATAGGTACTCTATGTTTTCATGTTAGAGTTAACTTGAAGTTTGTCACAAATAGCTAGAGGCTAGTTTGCTACAAGGGATTAGAGGTAATTCTAGGTTTACAAAAGAGTTTTTGTAAATCATGTTTTGGATCACTGATTTAGTAAAGAGTTTTGGGAAAATCCTACTGGGAAGTAGGTCATGAATTTTTCACCTTTTGAGCCAGGTATTTTCCACGTAAAAATCTTTGTCTTTTTTTATTTCTGTATTTATTATTCCGCAAATAGTAGGAGTTGTAACACATAGAAGAACCTGGTCCTTCTATAACAAGTGCACGCGAAAAACGGACACCACACAAATCACCCCCTCTTGTGTGGTATTGACGTATAAAACATCAATTGGTATCAGAGCGGGTTATCCTTAAAAAGGATAACACCTTAGGAGAAGATCAAGATGAGTGCACCACCTGGGAACTGGGAAGGACAATCAACTGCTATGCCTTCACTCTTCAATGGCCAATACTACTCCTGGGGGAAGAACAAGATGAGAGACCATATAATCGAATAAGACTACGAGCTATGGGACATTGTTACGGATGGTCCTTTGGCCCCCATGATGAAAAACTTTGAAGGAGTAGATGTGCCAAAGACAAGAGCTGACTGCACTGCTGAGGATTTGATAAAGTGGGAGAAGAATGCTAAGGCCAAGCAGTGGCTTATGTGTGGACTTGGTCCAGACGAGTACAGTAAAATTCAAAGTTGCACCACTACTAAAGAAATTTGGGACACTTTGCAAGTGGATCATGAAGGAACGACTCAAGTGAAGAGGTCTAGAGGTACTCTACTATATTCTCAGTATGAGAATTTCTCTATGAACGAAGGAGAGACCACACTGACTAATGAACTAAAGTCTCTTGGAAGGACTCTTCTTGAAGAAGACAAAGTTGAAAAGATTCTAACAAGGGTTCTGCCAGTTTCTTGGGGAAGCAAGATCACTGCTATTCAGGAATCTAAGAACATTGAAACTCTTAAACTAGATGAGCTGATTGGAAATCTCACTGCCTACGAACTTAGAAGGCAGACCATGAAGATGGATGTGCCCAAGAAGAAAAGAAGTCTGGCACTCAGAATCACTGAAGGAGCTGATCTTGAGGAAGAAGAAATGGCTATGATCACCAAGAGTTTCAAGAAATACCTCATGAGAGGAAAAGGTTCCTCAAGAGGTGGAAATTAAAAAAGATAAGGGTACCTGAAAAAACGACAAATAAGGGCTGCTACAAGTGTGGAAAGACTGATCATCACATCAAGAACTGCCCTAAATGGGAAATTGAATGGAGGAAGGAAAGATCTGAATGAAGGAACCGGAAGAAGGAATAGGTTCATCCCAAGAATAACAACGGATCAACAAAGGCTATGGTTGCTGCTTGGGGAGAAAGTTCAGATGAGGAATCAGATGATGAAGATAGAGATGAACAAACACTTATGGAAATTGGCGAATCAGATGAGGAATATCATGAGTAATCTGAGGTAAGTATAATTCATCTCAAATACAAGATTAAGTTTTTATCTAAGAAAAACTCTTTAAATTACTGCTAGATTTTATTGATGAATCTGAGGTAATAAACAAGGAAAAGGAACAACTGTCTAAGGATTGTGTAATTGTAAAAGCAAAGTGTAAGAACCTGGAACTTAGAGTCAGTGAGACTGTGAGTGAAAATACTGATCTGAAGAACCAGGTTCATACATTTGAAGCAAATATCCTAGAGTTAAAATTTGAAAATCTAAAACTGAAACTAGGAATCAGTAAGAAGACAACTGACAGCTCTCAACTCACCTTAGAAGAAAATGTAGGTAAACTAAAAGATGAGTTATATAGGAAGGATGAACATGTAAGAGTGTTGAAGGAGGAACTAGGCAAGGTCAAGCATGAACTAGACATAACTTGTAAATGGAACAGATCCTCCAATGCTTTGACATGGCTACAGGAACATCATAGTAGCAATAGAAGAGGACTTGACTTTGGGAATCAACTGCCTAAGTGGGATCCTAAAAGCAAGTACCTCACTCTTCCTGAGAACTAAATTTCTACCCATTATGGTAAGACATGTCACTATAAAAGTGAATGTAATGCAAAAGAAAAAGCCAGTCAAAAGAACAAAAGTTTTGTTCAAGGGAAGAATTGGCTGCCAAGTTGGGCTAAAAAGAATTTAATTCATAATTTTGATATATAAAGGGACCCAAACTAGTTTGGGTTCTTACGACTAACCCCTGATTTCATTTTGTAGGTTCAAGTGAAAGGCAACAGCCAAATATGGTACATGGATAGTGCTGCTCAAAGCACATGACTGGAAACAAGGACCAGTTCCTTTCACTTGAGGACCTCAAAGGAGGAAATGTCTCCTTTGGAAATGGAAATAAAGGTGAAATCATTGGGGTTGGTAAGGTAGATAAGAATTACACTCATTCCATTGAGAATGTCTACTTGATAGATGGCCTGAAATATAGCCTAATCAGTGCATCACAACTGTGTGATAGAGGTAACCTGGTAGCATTCACCTCTACAAAATGTTTTGTGATAAATCTTACCACTGACAAGATTGTTTTGCAGGGAAAAAGAGTGAACAATATATACATTATAGATCTATCCACACTTTCAGAAAATGAACTAACCTGCTTAAGTATGCGGGACAGTGATCCCCTCCTTTGGTTTAAGAGACTTGGACATGCAAGTCTAAGTCAAATCAACAAATTAGTCTCCAAGGACTTAGTGATAGGACTAACATTAAGTTCAAGGAAGACAAAGTTTTTGAGGCTTGTGCAAAGGGGAAGCAGGTAATATCCTCTTTTAAAAGCAAGAAAGTGGTAAGTACCACCAGAACAATGGAACTGGTTCATATGGATCTTTGTGGTCCAATGAGAACATTAAGCAGAAGTGGTAAGAGATATGTGATAGTGCTTGTTGATGATTATTCTAGATTTACCTGGACTTTGTTTCTAACATCTAAATATGAAGCATTTGACATGTTCACTTCTTTTGTTAGAAAAACTCAGAAACAATTAGGAAATCAACTTGCATCAATTAGGTCTGATTATGGCTCTGAATTTGAAAATGCTAAATTTGCTGAATTTTGTGATGATCATGGCATAGATCATAATTTTTCTGCTCCTAGAACTCCACAACAAAATGGAGTGTTTGAAAGAAAGAATAGTACACTTGAAGATATGGCTAGGACTATGCTTCTTTCTAGTAAACTACCCCATAGCTTCTGGGAAGAAGCTGTAAATACTGCATGTTATATCATAAATAGGTGCATGACAAGACCTCTTGTAAAAAAGACTCCCTATGAGTTACTTAAAGGGAGAAAACCAAATATATCCCACCTTAGGGCATTCGGTTGCAAGTGCTTTGTGAACAATAATGGTAAAGACTCCCTAGGTAAGTTTGATCCCAGAAGTGATGAGGGAGTATTCTTGGGATATTCTTCACATAGTAAAACTTATAAAGTTTATAACAAAAGAACTATGTGTGTTGAAGAAAGTGTACATGTGATTTTTGATGAAACCAACATTCTTTCTAAGAGACAGGAACAAGATGATGAAGCAATTGGGCTAGCTAGAAACTCACATGAGATCACAACACAGACTCAAGCAACACTGGAGGGAGGAACAGGTGATGGAACATGTTCATCCATCCCAGGAAAATTGACAGGGGGAATAGAACAAAATAATTCCCAAACTGCAACATGTGCCTGAACCTGTTCCACAACAACGAAGCATTGAAGGAACATCAAGGATTAACCAGGTGGTTGTGAAACCTTACAGATATCAAAGTTCTCATCCTATTGAGAACATCATCACTAATCCAACCTCTGAAATTAAAACCAGATCTTCTTTAAAGAATCTTTGTGTTTTTTATGCTTTCTTATCTCTTATTGAACCTAAAAATATTGTTGAGGCTTTACATGATGCAGACTAGGTAAATGCAATGCAAGATGAACTCAACCAATTTGAAAGGAGTCAAGTGTGGAATCTAGTACCAAGACCCTTGGATAGATCAGTAATTTGAACTAAGTGGGTCTTCAGAAACAAACTCGATTAAGATGGAACAGTTACTAGGAACAAGGCAATATTGGTGGTTCAAGGATATAGTCATGAGGAAGGCATAGACTATGATGAAACCTTCGCTCCAGTGGCAAGGCTAGAAGCTATAAGACTCCTCATAGCCTTTGCTGCTTACATGGAATTCACGCTTCACCAGATGGATGTCAAGAGTGCCTTCCTAAATGGATATCTAAAGGAAGAAGTGTTTGTCAAGCAACCTCCGGGGTTTGAGAACAAGGAGAATCCTGATCATGTATACAAACTTGACAAAGCACTATATGGACTCAAGCAAGCTCCCAGGGCATGGTATTAAAGTTTATCAAAATTCTTGCTTGAGCATGACTACAAGAGAGGTAAAGTTGATAGTACTTTATTCTTAAAGGAAAAAGGTAAAGATCTCTTGGTAGTTTAGATATATGTAGATGACATAATCTTTGGAGCAACCACTGAAAAGCTAAGTAATGAATTTGCTAAGCTAATGGGAGTGAATTTGAAATGAGCATGATGGGTGGGATTAATTTCTTTTTAGGCTTACAAATTAAACAAAACTCAAATGGAACTATGATCCATCAGCAAAAGTATGTGAAAGAGTTGCTTAAAAGGTTTAAAATGGAAGATTCTAAAGAAATTGACACTCCTATTGCAACAGCCACAAAATTGGATATAGATGAACCTGGTTCATCTGTTGATCAAAAGTTGTATAGGGGAATGATTGGTTCATTGTTGTATCTCACTGCTAGTAGACCTGACATTATTTTCAGTATAGGACTTTGTGCAAGATTTCAGGCTAATCCAAAGGAATCCCACTTAACTGCTGTAAAGAGAATCTTGAGATACCTAAAAGGCACCAGAGATCTCTGTCTTTGGTATCCAAAATGTAGTAACTTTAATCTTGTGGGATATGTTGATGCTAACTATGTAGGTTTTCTAGTGGATAGAAAGAGCACCTCAGGTATGGCACACCTTCTTGGTTCATGCATTGTGTCTTGGGCCACTAAAAAGCAGAATTATATGGCCCTATCTATTGTTGAAGCTGAGTATGTGGCTGCAGCCTCATGTTGTGCTCAAGTAATGTGGATTAAGCAGCAATTGATGGATTTTGGAATCGATGTTGGATGTATCCCTATATTTTGTGATAACACTAGTGCTATCAGTATGACAAAGAACCCCGTTCATCATATAAGAACAAAGCACATAGATGTTACACATCATTTTTTAAGGGACAATTATGAGAAGGGATTGATCACCATAGAGTTTTGTGCTACTGATAAACAGATTGCTGACATATTTACAAAATTACTAAGTAGAGAGAATTTTGAAAGGAACGGGTTAAAGTTAGGGATGATTAAGATCACCTAATTGAACCAGTTTAGACTGTACATGAAAAAAAAATTGGCTAGAAAATCTGAAACTTGTGTAAATAATCAGAATAATTGTTACTCAGTCTCATATTGTAAATAGTATACTCCTGTGCCATGTTTTGATATGACTCACTGGTTGCTAATGAAATTTTCTCTATTGTTTGAAATTGAGACATCTGAAAGGCGATGTATGTGTTCTACACTCTGCACTTTTTTGAAATATTAATATTTAAATCATGAGCAGAAGTCTACCCAAGTCCAAAATATTTCAAAGTCTATCTGATAAATATTTGAACCAGTTCCGTCTCAACTGAAGAATCTGTACCGTATTAAAACACCTAGATCCTAGGGAAAGTGTAATCGTCATTCCAAACTGGAAGTTGCAGATAGATTAGACTTCTAATTGAACCCAAAAAGATGTTGTTATGTACTAATTACACTTCCCCTTTTAAATCCCTCATCATCATCTCTGAAAATTCTCATTATCTCTGAAAACTGTCGAAACCCTTTCATCTCTCTCTGCCTTTAATTTCAATCTTTTTCTTTCATCACTAAGCCCTAACCACTATGTTTAATCCCTCCTCAATATAGTGCCACCCCTCCTCAACCTAGATCTACCAATCCCCAACCTAGTCCTAAACCCTAACCCAGAAAAAAGAGAGTTAAGATGCTCGCTAGAAAAATAGTGGCCAGCAGTGCTTTAGCAAGAAAACTAAATGCCAAGCTTCAAGCAAGCTAGGCTCAAGAATCCCAAAATTTGAGCGATTCCTTTAAATCAGCAACTAAGGGGGAAGGAACAGGATCTTCCGATTCTGAACAGGTATCTTCTGTACTAAAACTTACTTTTGAGGGTGTTTTTGAGATTGCTGAAAATTTAGAAACTAGGTTTATTCTGGCTGGGTCTGTGATAGATGTGGAATTGCCGGAGCAGAGAAAGAGAGGTGGTAAAAATAAAACTGAAAAAGAAAATGAGGGAGAAGGAGTAAGGAGTGAAGAGAGGGGAAAAAGGAAAGATGTTGCTAATTCTTAACCCACCTCTGAATCTATTAGAATGGCTATTTGTGGAGCTGAGCCAGAAAAAATTGAAGAAGGTGTCAAGAAGGCAGGGGGAAGTGAATCAGGAGAAGCCGCTGAAGGGTTAGTAAATCTGGGAAAGCACACAGATGAACCTGGTTCATCTACTGAGGTAACCCTGGCAGATTTGTTGAAAAAGTTAGGCGATAGTTACAATCCAGTGAATAAAAGAAGTCCTAAAGCTCAAACTTTTGGGACAACAAGAGCAAATAAGAAAAGAAAAGATGCTCATGCTGAGAGTTCTAATATTCCTCTTCCAAGAGGAAGAACTACAAGGAGCAAGCTAAAGCAAAGTGAGGAGGAGTTGCAAAAAGCTTTAGCGGAGAGTAAGAATAAGAAACTGGAGAAAGGAAAAGAAAAAGTGGTTGAGCCTGTGGAGGCTGTTGAATTAGATGAGATGGATTAGTATTTGCATTCTTTGTTGTCAATGGCTCCAAAGCCCATGCCATTCAACAAAGAATGCAAATACTAATTCAACAAAGAATGCAAATACTTCATCAAAAAGTCTTCATTTGTTACTAAGTCTGCTGAACCCTCTATCTTGGCTAATCGAACTAGGTCCGCAGTGAAACCCAAGAAAGTGCAAATCACCGAAGAAGAAGATTGGAGTGATGAAGAGGTGGTTGGGTCTGATGGTGAGAGGGATAGGTTGATAAAGTTTGGTAAGCGAACAATACTGAAGGGAAGGTTGTTGAAGGACTTGGAAGAAGAAGGAATGATTTTGTTGCTGGAGAAGTTTGAGATACAGGGCTGGAAGGATATGGTCCTTCAGTTAGATGGGAGATTGGCCAGAAATGAAATAGTGGAATCCAAGGAAAATGCTGAGTTCAAAGATGGAAGAGTCACCAGCCTGCTGAAGGGGGTCCACATTTCTTTTGATGTCAAAGAATTGGGTGAAATCCTTGGCATCCCCTCTGAAGGCTATGATGACTACACCAGGCAGAAATGTCCAAGTCTGGATTTTCTTCCAGCTGCCCTGGTTATCACAAGAAAGTTCTATGACAATGAAGAAGAGAGTGAGCCCAAGGTAGTCTATAAAGTGAAATGAAGCCTCCTCACAAGCTGATCTTTGAATTCATCAACAAGTGTGTGTTGCCATGACAGGAAAGGAGACACATTGCAAATTACATGGATTAGGTTTTGATGGAGTGCCTGGACAATGAGAGGCAGATAAACTGGCCTTCGCTCATAATTCAGCTTTTGGACAGAGTTGTCAATGGCTCCAAAGCCCATGCCATTCCATATGGATTCATTCTCACTATTGTACTTGCTCATTACAAGGTGCCTCTGAAGAAGGCGGAGATGGCCACAAGAAAGGACCACTTTGGAATCAATACTCTTCTGGCTTGTGATTATGAGGTTAGTGCCATCCCCAATGAACCTGGTTCATCGAAGAGGACACCTGTAAACAGCAAAGCCATAGCTCTAGTGCAGGAGAGTGTGGCGAAGGAGGTTGAATCAGAGAGGGATGCTCTCAGAACTGAGCTTACAAAATAAAGGGAGAAGAATGAGGGAATTCCTCAAGATATGTTGACTCTTCTCCAAGCCAAAACCCCAACCTCTGGCTCCCCCAAGCCTTAGTTGCCAACCCTGCCTAGAATCAGAGACCCATACTCGGGACTTTTTCTTGTTTTTCTTGCTCATGTTTTTAACTGTTTTTATTTCATCTTGTGGATTGTGGAAGAATAGTACTTTCTATCAATGAACTTTGATGCTTTTTCTCTTATTCGGTGTTTCTATTTCTTTGATAGTTTGAATTCTTAGTTGATTATTGATGATTAATCTATGATTGCACTTGTCACACCTTCTTTTTCACCGGTAAGGGTGGGTTTCCGATTTAAGTAACATAATCGAATTTGGGATTATTTATTTAATTTCAGAGTCACCGCCTGAATTTTTACGGTGTTCCGAGACACCATTTATTTATTTTTTAAAATCCCAAATCGAGAAAATTTTGATTCCGTTTAAAAAAGTCTGCGAACCAGAAGATCGGGTAATGAATTCTGTTAACCCGGGAGAAGGTGTTAGGCACTCCCGAATTCCGTGGTTCTAGCACGATCGCTTAATGATTTATACTTGGCCTAAATTGTTTAATTACTGATTTTAATACCTATGTGCATTTACATTTTTACTGCTTATAATTATTCAACTATATTCATTAAAAAAATTATTTTAAGACGGGTTACGTATGCCTATACCCGTTTAGTTTTGATGCGTCAAAAATCATGTCACGCGTACATGTACACAATTCATGACATTGATTTATTTAAGAAAAATAGTCAAAGTCGCACGAACGCGTACCTTGGATTTATTTAAAATCGAGATCACGTCACTCGAACATGTACGCAATCACGATAATTATTTTAAAAATCGCATTTATGAGCATTTCTCCGAGTGTTCATGAATTATTTATTTTCCTAAGGTCAAGAGCTTATGAATATGAAGTTATTGAGATATTTTTTATAGAGTCAGTATGACACCAAGGCAAGCTTATTATATAGTCCAAATCCATGTAACTATTGTGGTTTAATAAATCTAAAGCCCAAAATATCAACAATTTCCATTACACAATTATCATTTTTTGTAATGTTTCTTAATTTCAACTTTCATTGTCTAACCGAAATCAAATCGGGACCATATGCTTACAGAAGAAGAAAAGGAAAACTACGACACAAGCTTATTTCATTAAAGCTTACTCGAATTCCCTCAATCATGCATTTCCCAATAATTATTTTACTTAAAGAAGGCAGTTGGAGTACGTAGAGTAAGGAAATATGCAAATCAGTAAATTCCAACCATTAAGTGAACACATGAATATTAGTCTAACTCATACAATTTCTAATAATGCTCTGGAACAAAACATAGGCAGCAAAATAATTGAATAAGCTATCAAAGGTATTCAAACAAAACAAAACAAAAGAAAAAGAAGCTAAAAGACAGTAAAAGCATCATATGAAGCTAAAAAGTGAATCCAGAGAAGAAAATGACCTCTGTCAAGCAGAGATTTTTCACAGTAAAAGACAGTAAAAGCTAAAAGACAGTAAAAGCATCATATGATTCTAGGTTTATAAAAGGTTTTTCTAAATGCTGTTTTGGATAACTGATTTAGTAAAGAGTTTTGGAAAAATCTTACTTGGGAAGTAGATTGTGATTTTTTCACCTTTTAAGCCAGGTATTTTTCACGTAAAAATTTCTGTCTTCTTTGATTTCTGTATTTATTATTCCGCAAACAGTAGGAGTTGGAACATACAAGTACTTGGTCATTCTATAACAAGTGCATGTGAAAATCGGACACCACAATTCATCCCCCTCTCTTGTGTGGTATTGACGTATAAAACATCACTGTTTGACTGTGGAGTTTAAGACAAAATGAAGATTTTTGAAATTTGTGATCCTAAACAAGTCAGAAAGGGATCCAGGGCATTTATGTGGTTATAAAGCTTCTCATTTATGGTAGAATTTGAAGTTTAAGCTAAATTGCTTCCAAATTTAGAAATGGGTCATTGCTTTCAAATTTAGAAATGAGTCATTCTTTTTTGAACGGACCAAAAAGGAAATAGGTTCACATAAACTGGAACGAAGGGAGTAATATTTTCTTAAAAATATATTGTTTTAAACAACCTAAGTTTGATAGTTTAGAAGTCTCAACAACAATAACAAATTTAGTGTAATTCCACAAGTGGAGCTTGAAGAGGATATAATGTCACTACTAAAAAACTGGCTAATTTCGTCTAGGAAAACCGACCGAAATCGGTCGAAATCTGAGAAAAAGCGATTGATACCAGACCGCTTTTAATTAGTCGGAAAAATGATGGTTGCTAAGGTGTTGCGACCGAAATTGGTCGGTTATTTCAATGTGTTGACTGACAACCAAACTACATATCGGATCGATTTCGGTCGGTTATTTCAATGGTCACTAATGTTTAAATTGAAAATTTCCGATCGACTTCAGTCGGAAATTTCAAGAATCTGGAGATTTCATTTGAAATTTCCGACAGAATTCGGTGGATAAAAAAATGAGATTTCCGATACTACCTGCCAATTACAACCAATATCCATCCTATTAAACTAAGAATCGTCGAGAGAAGACTAAGATCACTTATTCACAACTAACAAACGACTAACTAATACCGCTAACTCAAACAAACGAGTAACCAAATTGACAAGTGATTATGCCCGAAAAACTGAAACTTTAGTTAAAGAGATATATATGAGCATATAATTACAGAAGACAGGTATGATACTACAAAATTGGTGCAGTGTATTCTGAAGAGTTAAGGAGCAATTCAGGTGCCCGATACCGGCGAGTGACAACATACTGAGTCATGAAATCTGTCTCAAGTTGTCCTCGCCAATCCGAAGTCTCCAATCTTGAGGTCGCAATTTGCACTTAGGATGTAACAGCATTGTGCCACAGTAACTTTAGGAAAGAAAGAGGTATTTTGAATGTTCTGAGTGGAAGCTGGACCAACTTCCAGGCTTTCCTTCACATTATTATTAGAAGAAAATATTGTATACTCCTAATAGTCTAGCTTAGCATACTAGAATAAGGCCAGAACTACAATAGCAGGATTGATAACATCATTGGGAGAAGGGAATAGATTCTTATGACATGGTGTGCCTTCTGTATCTATAACAGGAAGATATAGACATTTATATATATATATATTACTACTACTTGAATACAGGCTCCTCTCCGTCAACATGTGTGCTTACCTGGAATTAATAGTTAGTCTGAGGGTAATTTCGTAAATTCAGTTAATCCATAAAGCTGACTCTAAACTTACACGTGGTCTTCTTTCTGAACATATCATCTTTTCCTGTCTTCTTTCTGTTACTTTTTGGTTTTTCACCTTCTTCCTCTTCTCTTTCTTCTGTGTCTACCGTTATTCACTTCTACTAAAGGTATGTTTTTCCCAATTTTTTTATTTTAGTAGCTGATAGTCACATATATCGTTTACTGTTAATTATTGTATATAGCAGATTATGCATAGGATTAATTTTATTTTTAATTCAATTTACTCTTGAAAATTTTGATTTTACGCCTAAATTATTCATTTTGTGCTTCTTTCAGCTTTGATAGTATGTTAGAAATTTGTGTTCGTTGAAGAATTAGGCTTCTATGTATAGAAATATAACATGCCACGGCTTTGGTTCTCTAAGTGTTTGAGAAAATTCTTCAATGAATTAGGCTTCCCGGGTGACTTTAGCTCATACTAATTCGATTTGATCTTTTCCTTTTGTTCTTCTGCTGGGTTTTTTTTGTGCAACAATGAAGTTTGATACTTTAAAACCTCACAACATAATGATAATTCTACTTTTAAAAAGATTCGTGCTTTTGTCGATAAAATTCTACCGTAAAAAGGGTTCGGCAGCATGTTTTGGACAATTTATCTGTACTTCTGCTCTTAGAAAATACATCTTTTCCTTGAAGAAGTTGCAAAATTATAGAAGTTTGGCCAAAACATTCTGGCTATAATTGTTTAAATCTCCAAACAACAACAAATTACCCTATAGAGATAATTATAATTTCAGAAGTAAAAAAGAACTTTAATACCAATGATGTCTCAGTTGTGAAAGTACAAATTCACTGCATAAACGAAATTTAACTCTATAACTTAATGTATATTTATCGTTTCATCAGTTTAAACTCATAAAACATTATGTTGTGCCAAAGCGGTTCTCTCTCCTTGGTTTTTTGGGTGGCTAATTCTATGGATTAGTTTAGCGAGTCAGCTGCACACCGTATCCCTGTCTTAGTCTAGGATATTATTGTTCAAGTATTACTTTAAAAAGATTTGCGCTTTTGTCGATAAAATGTTAGAATAAAAAGGGTTCGCCAGCATGTTTTGAAATTTTTTTTTTCCTGTTACAGTCATTTTTGAGTCTCCTAAACATGACACTTGCACTTCTGCAAATGAGTTAAGGGACATTGAGCAACTTCTGCTTCAGATTATGTCTGTTTACTCTTTCTCGACTTAGTTTAACATCTATTGCCATCCTTTCTGTTGGTATAACCTCAATGTTTACAGATTCAAGTGCTTGGTCAATAACACTTTGTACTGTCTCTTCTTGTGGCTGCTTTATTTTGGAAATTGTGAATTTTCAAGAGTTGAAGCTATTAAAGTAGATAAGGAATGTCGATTTAGATTATTTGAAGAATGGAAAGTTCAGCTTGAGTTTGTAGCTTGAGACAGGCTAAGGCTTCCATATGTTCTATACTTAAGAAAAATTTCTGCTAATTTAACGTTCGGTTATGTTTAATGTAGACTTAAATGAGAATGTGATAGTAGTACTAAATGTATTTTTTGTTGTCAGTAGCACGTGTGTAATATTCTTTCTGATCATAAACTGTTACATTTTTTTAACGCTCATATTCAGTTCAAACTCATTTACGATCGTGATCAATTCAGTTTTACTCGATCGGTATCTAGCTTACTACTTTCTTCATCCTTAGTTTTTCCTATTTTTACATCTGCTCTACTTGCGTTGTTTTCAAAATATAGTGTGTAACTGGTTAGCGCTTAAATGTACACTGAAGGGTTATTACATTTCTATTATTTACCAATAAAATGAACAATAAAATTTGTTACATAGGGTCTGTTCACGGCTTTCTTGGTTTAAATGTTCTGAATGCAGTTATCTTGCGGTAATAAGCTTGTGGGAAAATGTATTCCAGCCAAAGAAATAAACGGCCATATACAGAACATACAAACTCTGACAAAAATGTCCAAAGGCGTGATATCTATGGGCAAATACCTCCTGATAAAAAAGAGGCAATGTTACTAAAACGCCGCACCAAAGAATTTGAGCGGCAAAAATGGAATAATTCCGTAAAATCGGCAGCTGATTTAGATGAAAGAGTATTGTACCGATGTCACCCTATGTTTCAAAAACATACTGCTCTTATCATCACAGAGGCTTCGTCTGCTGAAGACAAAGGTTAGACTGAACTATTGCTTTTTTACTCGAGTTATATTGGTGTAACAGCGAACAAATAAATATTCATATTTTACTAACTAATTAGTCTATAAGCAGAGCAGGATATGGCGTGTTTACTTGAATATATTAAATGCAAAATCTGTTTCGTACTTGTCGCAGTTGATAGCAACCATGGTGTTAATACTTTCTCAAGTTCTTTTGATAAGGGGAAAAATGCTGCACATCCGCTTTCTGTATTTGAAAGAGGTAAAACTAGAACGTCTATGAACATCTTTGTTAGTACATCCTGACTTAGGTGTACATTTAAATTGTGATAATTTGTGCCCCAGGATCAACATCGTGTGCATCTTAGGGACAACAAAATGTCTCCCCTGCTGCCACAGGAAAATGTTAGTTTTCCTTTTATGCTAGAGTAACACTATTTATTAGTAGAATACTTTCTGCTTCTTTATTGTTAACAATACTTATAACGTACAGGTCATACCTTGACCAAAGTAATCCGTAAGAAAAATAATGACAAAGATGTGGAATATGCACAATTAAAACCTGTTCCAAACTGTAAATTTTGCAATGCAAAAAGGTTTCAGTATGAACCTCCCGGATTTTGTTGTGCCAGCGGGTCAGTTAAGTTAGTTTCATATAAGTTAGTTTCATATGAGCTACCTAACGAATTATCAGATTTGTATACAGGGAACAATGAAGAAGCTAAGCACTTTCGAATCTATATTAGAACATACAACAACATGTTTGCCTTTACGTCACTCGATGTAACCAATGATAAAGATTTAGCGAGGAGATACCACGGTATATATACGTTTCGAGTTCAGGGACAAATGTATCATTTTGTACCTGATTTACTTCCGTCTGATAAAAAAGGAAAGAATATACGGTTATACTTTTTTGATAACGAAAATGAACTGGCTAATAGAATGGCTTGCTCAAAAAATATTAATGAATTAATTGTAAAGAGACTTATGCATGTGCTCTCAATTAATCCATATTCCATTTTTTTTAAATCCTTGACAAATGTTCCAAAACTATCTGAATACTATATCGTGCTTAAATGTGAGCCAAAGTCAGATCAACGCGAGAGAAGATTCTTTCGTGAGGCGATATGCCTGGTAAATTGGATAATAATAATGTACATTGACAAAGTATTAATTAGTTGATGGAATCCATATCTCAATTTAGAGATTGATGATACGCTTTTATGAAAGCTTATAAGTTTTCATGTGTAAATCCGACCGATGGATTTTGTATCCGATGCATGAAATATGTCACGACTCAAATTTCTCTCTGTTGGGTGTCGTGATGGCACCTAGTCTTAGGGACTAGGTCAGCCTAACATTAACTGAAATAGCAACAATATTTAACTAACATCTGACAACTTCAAGATAGAAAACTCTTTACAAATTTACAAATCCCAAAAATCGGTAGTACATGTCATAAGCTCTACTGAGTTTGCTAGATAAACCTCTAAATACAATTGTTTCGAAACAAGGATAAACAATGTAAATACAACATCAGAAGGTGACTCCAAAGCCTGCGAACGTAGCAACAAGTTTACCTTGAGTCTCCACAGCAAAATCCGCACAGCTAACAAACGATCGACTGACTCCGATAAACATGGACCTGCACAAAAATATCCAGAAGTGTAGTATGAGTACCCCACAGCAGTACCAAGCAAGTATCAAGACTAACCTCAGTGGAGTAGTGACGAGGAACGGTCAAGACACCTAACAACAGAGGTGGCTGGAATATGGGTGCATGATAATGCTTCGAATATTGTTTCTACGCCTCATATTCGTATATACACACACAGTGAGAAGACTCAGTCAGTAAACTATTATTATGGATGTTATGATCCATTACAATACCCGTTATTATTTCCATATAGTCAAAACAGATGGCATTGTGATATTAAAAAAATAGCACGAAGAGATCAACGTTAGTGTAAACATGAAGAATTACCTAGTGTAAAGAACATGTGTTCCATCGATGGATTTCTTGATATGGAAGCTCAGACTATGGAAAAGGGAAAATGAAAAAGAGAGACCGTTTCTTGCCGTGAGTATTATTGTTACAAATTTCAGATAAAAGAGGATGAAAAAAATGAAGTTTTACATTGCGGAAGATTATTTCAACAATTCATAGTAGATGTATTCATAAAACTAGAAACACAAAGATTAGATTTTTATTTTTTTATTCAAGATTTGTTTCGAGTAGATGTGCTACAAGGACTTATTGATTTTTTACGACTTTGCGAAACGGAAGTTTCCAAGATTAGAAAAAAAAATTCCTCCCTGTTACCTTCATAGGAGGGCCAAGAGATATGCGTCGGTGGTATATGGATGCTATTGCATTAGTACAACACTTTGGAAAACCTGATATTTTTTTAACTATGACATGTAATCCATCTTGGCCTGAAATAAAACATCACTTGTTATCTACGGATGAAATTCAAAATAGACCTGATTTAGTATCACGAGTATTTAGAGCAAAAGTAGAAGAATTAAAAGCAGATATCTTGAAAAGTAAAATCTTTGGAAAAGTTGTTGCTTTTATGTATACTATAGAATTTAAAAAACGTGGTCTTCCACATGCTCATTTTCTTATCATACTTAGTAATGAATACAAATTGTTAACACCTGAATCTTATGATAAGTTTGTTTGTGCTGAGTTACCTGATCGTAATAACGAAGAGCACCTTTATTCACGCGTGCTTCAGCATAGGATGCATGGACCATGTGGTGATTTAAATCCTACAAATTCATGTATGGGAAAAAAGGGGCTTTGTAAATTTAATTATCCAAAAGATTTTGTTGAGCAAACATCAAAAGGAAAGAATTCGTATCCAATTTATAGAAGACGAAATACATGCAACCTTGTACATATAAGGGAATAATATTTGGACAATTCATGGGTTGTCCCCTACAACCCTTATTTATTTCGTAAGTTTGATTGCCATATAAATATTGAAGTTTGTTCTGATATTAAAGTTGTAAAATATATTTACAAATATATTTGCAAAGGACATGATAAAATTGCCTTTTCTATACATAACAATGAAGAAATAGATGAAATAAAAGAATATCGATCTTCTCGATGGGTAACACCTCCAGAAGAAGCATGGCGTTTATTTGGTTTTTCTATTAGTGAAATGACTCCGAGTGTTTATCATTTTCAATTACATTTAGAAGGGAAACAATTTGTTTCTTTTAAAAGTAGCGAAACTGTGAAAAGAATTCTAAATAATCCGATGATTAGAAAAACAATGTTGACTGAATTTTTTGCTATGAATACAACTAATGAACATGCTATAGCTATGAACTTATTGTATAAAGAATTTCCGGAACATTTTGTATGGTCTCCGGGATATAGAACATGGACACGTCAGCAAAAACGTAATGTAATTAGGCGTGTTGTAACATGTCATCCAACAGAAAGAGAGGTATTATCTCAGGTTATTATTGATGAACGTGAGAGGACCTAAATCATATGAAGATCTTCGCACTGTTAATGACGTACCCTGTAGTACATTTAGAGAATCAGCAGAAAAAAGAGGATTATTGTATTGTAGCAATAGTCTAATTGAATGTATGTCAGAAGCCGTAAGCTATCAAATGCCATATAGCTTGAGACGTTTATTTGCAACATTATTAGTATATTGCAATCCTGCTGATCCAAAAAAATTGTGGGAAATGTTTGAAGATTCAATGTCCGAAGACTTTAAACATTTCTTTGCTTTTGAAGAAAAAGGTGTTCGACATAAGGTTTTAAACCATATCAATGATATCTTACACTCTATGGGACACGACATAAATGAGTATAAACTTATTTCAGAAAAGATCAGAGCTTCTGAAACTGCTAAAGATGCAAAAGGTGTTCATTTTGAAATAAATATAATTGTTAGTGAACAACACTTGCTCTTACCGAAGAGATTGAATTCCCAACAATTACACTCATACAATACAATAATTGATAGAGTATTTTCTGAAAACAAGGAGCTTTCTTCATCGATGGTCCTGGGGGAACATGTAAAACTTTTTTATATCGTGCATTATTAGCAACTATCCACTCTCAAGGATTTATAGCTTTAGCAACTGCAACTTCCGGTGTAGCAACTTCTATCCTTCCAGGAGGACGGACTGCTCACTCACGGTTCAAAATGCCTATTGATATAGATGATAACTTTCGTTGCAACATTAGTAAACAAAGTGCGCTCGCACATCTAATTAGAGATGCAAAAATAATTGTACGGGATGAGGCATCGATGGCAAAAAAAAATGATCGAAGCAGTTGATGTGCTTCTCAGAGATATTATGGACATCGATACAATATTTGGTGGTAAAGTTCTTATATTTGGAGGTGACTTTAGACAAACTCTACCAGTTGTTCGAAATGGAAAAAAGAAGATTTTATTCACAAAAGCTTATTATATTCTGAAATTTGGAATAAACTTGAGAAATTATACCTATCTGAAAATATGCGTGCAAGAACATATCCTTCTTTTTGTGAATATTTACTCCGAATTGGTAATGGAACAGAAAGAACTAACACTGAAGACAAAATAGAGATTCCTGATTCTTTTGTTATTCCTTTTACAACTGAAGAAGAATCCTTAGATGCACTGTTTAGTGTAACGTATCCTGATTTGCCTGCATTTTCTCCTGATTCGTCTATATTAACCTCTAGTGTAATTCTAACAACGAAGAATGACTTTGTAAATGAAATAAATAATATGTTAATCACTAAATTCCCAGAAAGGTCTAAAACATTTGTTGTAGTTGATGAAACTATTGAACCAAATGATCAAAGCCAATTTGAAGATTTTTTACATACTTTAGATCCTCCTGGTTTACCGCCTTATAAGCTAATTTTAAAGGAAAATTGTCCAGTTATATTATTACGAAATCTGAATCCTTGCGAAGGTTTATGTAATGGTACACGGTTAACATGTTGTGACTTTAGAACATCATACGTGCTAAAATTGAAAGTGGTGATCTCAAAAACACACATGTATTCATTCCGAGAATATCATTGTTAACATCACAAGATGGAAAAAATACCAATTCAGTTTAAAAGAACACAATTTCCCCTACGACTATGCTTTGCTATGACCATAAACAAAGCTCAAGGTCAAACATTGAATTTTGTTGGAATTTACTTACGTGAACCTGTTTTTTCTCATGGTCAACTTTACATCGCTTTATCAAGAGCGAAAAGTTCACAATGTGTTAAAATACTGATTCGACCATCGACGTCAGACAGTAATGATGATCATTCAACATATAATGTGGTTTATAACGAAATTATTGAGAAAGCTTTCTCGTAGGAGACCTAATGATCCTTAGCTCAACAATGAAAACACTAACTCCGCCTGTGTTTCAGTTACACTACTTCACCACAGCCGGTCCTAAGCCCGGAAAAAGGAGGAGGGTTTACCGTCTATCTACGCTTAACAATTCTATAATGCAATATGATTGGTGAAGGAGTCCGAAACCCAATTAGGCAAAATTGGACAAATAGAACAAAAATAAGTCCAAAAAAAATATATAGAACCGAACTATGTATAACGCCACACTATGTGGCGCTATACACTAACGCTAATTGTGTCGTTAGTGAATTTCTGACAGACATGTATAATGCCGTATACCTATTTTTCTAGGAAAATGTGCCGTCGTGTTTAAGAGAGTCTCCATCCTCCTTCTTCCCTCATTTTTTAATCTTCTTCTTCTTCATTTGGTCCCCCACCCCGATTCTGCCCAGTTTTAAAAATAAAAAAAAAATTTGGGTCCCCCCTGTCACATAAAAGTTTAAGAGTTTTGGTCTCACTTTCGAATAGAGTATCGTATTATTGTTGATACACATTTTTGGAGTCAAAATTTCAATTTATTCGAGGTATTACATTTTATTATATGTTGAAACTTTAATAATAATGCATATTTTTTTATTTTTATGTGTTCTATTTCGTTTTTTGTTGTTTCTTTGCGAAACTAGTATGTTAAATTTATCCGGTTCGTTTTGTGTTATTTTTTTGCGAAACTAGTATGTTAAATTTATCCGGACTTAATAATTGTTTTTATATATATTTGTTTCATGTCGTTTTGTGTTTTATTAGTAATTAAATTTATTTGTTGTTCATGTTTAGTTTAGATTATTTTTTAGCGTAGTAAAATCTAGACCTTTTTAGTGTAGTAAAATGTAGACCCTTGTAGCGTAGTAAAATGTAGAGCCTTGTAGCGTAGTAATGTGTAGTATTGTAGCGTATAAATACTTTAGTTTAAGTATCTTATACTGGTAGTCGAAATGCAAACTTTGTACAATTAAGTTAATAATTGTACAATACACAAAATTATAAAAATATTAAATTTGACACATAAGTAATTATTAATGTTAATTTGGTGCCACTGGGCCTCAAAATATCGAGCCCGAACCCAAATATATATATATATATATTATTGATAGTTGGGTGCTACTGGGACTCAAATAACGAGCCTGGAACCCATAGGTTTAAATTTTGTACAACTCTAAAAATTGTGTAGCTCAAAAAATTAATATTAAATATACAGATAAAATACAAATAATGTTGTTTTAATTGTTTTGTGTTATTTTTTTGCGAAACTAGTATGTTAAATTTATCCGGACTTAATAATTATTTTTATATATATGTGTTTCATGTCGTTTTGTGTTTTATTAGTAATTAAATTTATTTGTTGTTCATGTTTAGTTTAGATTATTTTTTAGCGTAGTAAAATCTAGACCTTTTTAGCGTAGTAAAATGTAGACCCTTGTAGCGTAGTAAAATGTAGAGCCTTGTAGCGTAGTAATGTGTAGTATTGTAGCGTATAAATACTTTAGTTTAAGTATCTTACACTGGTAGTCGAAAATGCAAACTTTGTACAATTAAGTTAATAATTGTACAATACACAAAATTATAAAAATAATAAAGTTTGAGACATACATAATTACTAATGTTAATTTGGTGCGACTGGGCCTCAAAATATCGAGCCCGGAACCCAAATATATAAATATACATATATATAATTAATTTGTACAATAACTTATTTATAAAACATGAATTAAAATTATAAAAATATTGAATTTGACACATAATTACTAATGTTAATTTGGTGCGAGTGGGCCTCAAAATATCGAGCCCGGAACCCAAATATATAAATATATATATTATTGATAGTTCGGTGCTATTGAGACTCAAATAACGAGCCTGGAACCCATAGGTTTAAATTTTGTACAATTCTAAAAAGGGTGTAGCTCAAAAAATTAATATTAAATATACAAATAAAATACAAATAATGTTGTTTTAATTTACAGTGGACGACATGGACCCGATGATACATCCCGGTCCTCGGACGTTGTATCTATTAGCCCTACAGACCGAGCATAGATCCGAGTATATATGGGACGGACAGTTGCTTACGCAAACTTTCCGGGGCAGGAGAGTGGAGTACATGTGGGAGTTTTGGAATGATAGAGCTCTACATCCCCGCGTGGTCCATTACCTGGAGGATCTAGGATTTTACCGGATTATTAGGATTGGCCGGATACAGCTCGACTGGGCTTTGATCACGGCGTTGATTGAGCGGTGGCGACCGGAGACGCACACTTTCCACCTGCCCATCGGCGAGGCCACCATCACCCTTCAGGACGCCGAGATTCTATATGGCCTGCCAGCTGATGGCTTGCCAGTTTTGATGCCGTATAACATGAGATATTATCAGCGGCAGGCCTATTGGGATTATCTGGAGAGGCTCACTGGTTTCAGGCCTGTGGACCAGGCGGTCGGGTCTGGGTCCAGCCGTCTGCTGTTGACCTCCATTATAGCGCACCGGGAGGAGATCCACCATACTATCACTGACGAGTCAGAGGAGGTGGATGTTGTACGATATACGAGGTTGTTATTGCTCGTTATACTTAGTGGGTTATTCCCGAACACTTCGGGGAACCTAGTGAGCCTCCGTTTTCTGCACCATATTGATGGGTTCGAGACTACATCCACGTACAGTTAAGGTGTCGTTGTCCTTTCAATCCTGTACAGGCATTTGTGTCGGGCTTCTATCGGCACACAGAGAGACGTTTGTGGCTTTCTGCCGCTTCTACAGGTGACAACATATTCAAATAATATGTCTATTAGTTTAAATTGTACATAGTTATAGTTATTCTTATACTTTAAGTCAACTTTCTATGTTAGGTTTGGGCCAGGGAGCGATTTCTGCAGTTTCAGCCACCTCTACCACAACTACTNGACGACGCACAGGTGAATATCTAAATAAACTTACCTGGTATAGATTAACGTACTTATGCGCCTACTAACGGTCTGTGTTCTTATTTGATAGTTCATCTGGACACCGTACAACGATGATGTGTTAGATACCCTGACAGCGTATTGCAGGTTTGGTCGACAGATTTGGATGTCTTCTGTCCCGATCGTATGCCTCGATATTGTTGAGCATCATGCCTCCGAGCGGGTATGTCGTCAGTTTGGCTTGCCGCAGCCTATACCGAGTCCGTCTACATTGCATGCTAGACACTTTGAGAGGGATGATCGGTCCAGGGTGGATGACACATTTACAGCATGGCTTGAAGAGCAGTTGGGTATTTGGGACAAGCGAGGTGACTTGATCCCACCTCCCCAGTTTTGTTCTATTCAGAATTATATGGCATGGTATCGCACTGTTACCCGACTTATTTTCGGGAACCTAGTTCATCTGCCACATGGTCGCTACGTCCCATACGCCGGGAGACACGAGGCCCTGGTATGTTT